>MU855393.1:16444-76445 GCA_033296695.1 Staphylotrichum tortipilum | reverse complement strand
CCCTGCGCCTCCATCTGCAGCCGCATGGCCGCTCCCCATGTCAGCTCGTGACATCCCCCCTTTCCAAATCCCCCCCCAGATCATAATCGAGATCGGCCCTTTTCCATGACTCCGTAAGTTGACGAGGTCCTTTCGCTATTTATGCGACGGGAGACAAAAAACCCAGGTCGTCGGGCTGCTGGTGTTGTTCTGACAGGTCGATTCATCGGAGACGATCATCTTCAGTTTATTAGCGAAATCCATCATCAAAAGGAACCCGATTTACCCGTAACAGCACATCAATATTCCGCGATCAAAAGCACGAAAATTTGAACCTGGCCTTTGATGTATCCTTCTCAAGTGGGATCCTTTTCTTCGCACGTCATTTGCGCAGGTTGTTCGCGCGGAGAGTCCGAAAGATCGTTGCCCGGGAGGCACCATGACCAGCTGACTTAACAAGTAGTGAAGTTGATATACGGGGGTTCCGTGTAACGGATTGAATGATATGCCGTTTATACTGAGGCGTAAGGACCTCTGGCCGGCCACTTCGGGGCTTGGATTCGACTGTTGTGGAAGATTCGAAGCGTTGTAGTATCTTAGAGACTGTCGAGGATGTGATGCCGAAAGTGGTTGCAACAGCTGCCTGGGTTGCCCCGTCTGCAACGGTACCCAGAATAGCTGCACGGGTTACTTCTGACAATTCTTGATTTTTCCCACGGCCAGCCGTTAATTTGGACCCAAGCTCATCAAGGCCGATCATCTTGTCGTAAAGATATGGGTGGTTGAAGAATCGGGGGTGATGGAGCTTGTCGCGCGACGCGTTAAATTGATGTGAGGCCCTTCCAGACTTTTGAGACCCCACTGTACGTTACCCATTTTCCAGTGCCTTTCAGTGCCCCCATACAACCGTTCCAACAACAACTCATCACTCTTCTTGCCAAATCGCGACTTGCTCTGTCCAAAGCCAACAGAATTCTAGCAGCGTCGTCTCAAGAATTATCATTAAAATCTCAAGCAAGCATTCTGATTATTTGAATATTTGAAGGCGATTGGCTTCCCTGTTGAGGGTTTGGTCAGGGGTTGGCTGCGCTCAAGCACAACGATTTTGTTTATTATCTGGGACTTTTCTCTTTAGATACCAACATTTTTCTGTTCCCTCTGCCATGTTCAAACAAAACACACTATTAATCGTAGACACCAATAACGGCCCTCTACCTCTTCCTCTTCATCACCGACCTCAGCGCGGGATTCTCAATGCTCACCACCTGCCCCAGCGCGTCCACCTCAAACACAAACAAATCCAGCGGCTGCGTGCCATACGTCACCCCCGTAAACGACACCCACGTGCCGCAATCCGTCGAGAACATCGAGTCCGGCCTCGCCGGCAGGTTCAGGTCCTCAAACACAGCCTTGAAGGCAACCCGCCTCCCTCCGCCCGCCCCCGCCCGCGCCGTCTCCAGCCCCGTTGGGTACAGTCGGATGCTCGGCGCCACGGGCGTGTACCCGCCCTGCATCACGACAGCGATCGTCTGCATGTAGGTCCCGTTGCTGACCCACCGCTCGACGCCCAGGCCGGGGCGGTCCGCCTGCGTCGTCAGCCGCAGCGACGAGCCCCCCTTTTCATCAGCATACTCCCCGGAAAAGATCGCCTCGGCCTGCTCGCGCGCGGCGGCCTCGAGCGCGGGCACGATCTGCGCGCCGACAATGTCGGCCAGGTTGAAGTTTGTGTTGCCGGGGATGTTGTCGCCTGCGATGAGGATGGAGAGCCCCGCGTCGTAGTCGGGCAGGAGGACCAGCAGCGAGGAGTAGTAGCCGATGCGGCCGGCCTTGTTGAAGGCGTCGACCACGCGCTTGCCGTTGGCGTAGGGGATGGACACGCGCCGGACGCCCCAGGGGTAGCCCACTCCGGCGATGAGCTCGGAGGACATGGAGGCGGGCTTGAGCCACCGCCGCGTGAGGGCGGGGGAGAGGATGGTCGAGCTGAGGATGGAGCGGCCGAGGGCGGAGATGTCGGCGATGGAGGAGTACATGTTACCGGCACTGAGCGTGTCAGTCAGGGAGTTGAAGGGACAGGAAGGGGTGAAGGCTTACGGATTCTCGTCACCCAGCTGGTATGTCCACTCGGCATCCACTGGCGTGCCTGGGATGATGCCTTCCTCGGGCGGGGCGTTACGGTAGTACGTGTGGTTGAGCCCCAGTGGCCGCAGGATGCTCTCCTGCATCATGGTCTCGAAGCTCTTACCCTTGATGCCCTCGAGTGCGTAGGCGAGGATCTGGTAGCCCGTGTTGGTGTATGCGGGCGTGGTGAACGGCGCAAACGAGGGGGGCGCGCGGAGGAGGCCGTTGAAGAATTCTGGACAATCTTAGTTTAAAGGCCCTTTTCGTCGTCCTCAGTCACGTCGATCTCGACTGACCTGTTCTGTTACACTGCGGCCACTGCCCACACGGCGGCAGCATCGGATCCGAGGTGCTCAGGGGCGGGAACCCCATGCCGACCGCCTCGCTCTGGTTGAACTCCTGCGTCATCTCGCCCATCAAACCATCTACCAACTATCAGTTTCGAGCCTACGAGAGCTCCGACACCTCCAGACTTACAATCCCTGATCGCCCCTGACAACTGCCCCGCAAGCGACCCAATCGTCACCTGATCCCAATCCACATTCGCCACGGGATCGGTCTTCGCCCTGGCCGCCGCCGCCGCCAGTTCCGGCACGTACTTTGTGATGGGCTCGTTCCACCGCGCGTCCCCGTCCTGCGCGAGCCACGTGTACATGGTGAAGATCTTGGTCAGGCTGCCGAGGCGGTAGACAGCGTCCGGCCCCGCGCGGTGGACGCCCGACGCGTTGGCCGGCGCCGCCGCCAGGGACGCGGCCGTGTGGTGCCAGCTGAAGATGAGTGGGTGGTCCTTGTTGGTGCTGAAGACCTCGATGCTGTAGCTTGTCGTGTTGGCGCGGATCGAGGAGGTGTTGGTTTGGTCCCAGTAGTAAAAGGTCGTTGTCAGGTTGGCGATGGCCGATTGGATGGCTGCGCTTGTGTTGAAGTTGATGGGCTTCTCGTAGACGGGGCCGAGAGGGGGGCAGTTAGGTCCGGCGAGGGCTGTGGTGGCCGCCGTCGCCACGGCGAGCAGGAGTGGTGTTTTGCTCCGCATGTTGTTCCTGTGGTCGACCTCACGGTACAAGTGCAGTCCTGCCTCGGAGGAAGGGGATCAAGAGCTAAACACGCCTCAATGGCATCAACCTCCTCGCGTGGCCCTGAGGTCTCTTTAATAATAATAAGCCCATCCCTTCCTTAGTATCACCCGCAGTCCGGCCGCCCTGGGGAGAGCAGTTGCGCGGCCAGTAGGAGCCGTGAGGCCAGATTTAGGATGTGACGTCCGCTCTCTATCTGGCAGTAATGAGGGGAAGCATGGCTCGGGACGTGATCTCGGGTCAGGGGTATGCCCCGGACAGATGATGCCCTCCACTACCCGAACTCCCAGGAAGGCGTTCGGACGGAACCAACCGAGCCCCTGGATCTGGTCCTTTGTGCTATGCATGTGTATTTTTAGCCAGGCTTGGGCTCCTGGTCTGGACCTCGCTATGGACATTCTTCTGGAGAAAGACAATCAATGGGAATCGCGGATAGCGGCTCATTGTAGTGATTGATGGTGATTGTCGACCCATGAAGGATAGAGTTTATCTTAATAGCTGGTATCAGTCGGCTAAATCACGCATATTGCCATGATCCGGGCATGCCAAGGAAAGATGCTCATGCCATCCGGATAATGTACTCGTCGGGGCCTCGCAAGGGACGAGGATTGCGTGATTTCAAGGATGGGGTTTGTTTGTCTGTTGTTGAGTTCTCGGGTTGCCAGTGGTACCAGACAAAGGAACGGGCATTGTCACTTGTTCCA
Source organism: Staphylotrichum tortipilum (assembly GCA_033296695.1). Classification (NCBI taxonomy): domain Eukaryota; kingdom Fungi; phylum Ascomycota; class Sordariomycetes; order Sordariales; family Chaetomiaceae; genus Staphylotrichum; species Staphylotrichum tortipilum. The sequence goes on along the minus strand of MU855393.1, from coordinate 72,574 downwards.
GAACAACAGGGAACTGACTGGTCGAAGTTCATGGTGCCGGGAAGCTTGTTTCTAAATGCCATCCTATCCAAAACTCGAATCCTGTGCCTGCCGAGATTTTCTCGGCTTGCTCTGCTGACGTTCATCAATCATTAAAGCGGCCTTGCCTGTTCGTTTACTGCAGTGGTTCCCTCGTGTAATATCAATTATCCCCTCCCCTTTCGTGTGCATATCATCATCAAAATGCAGCCGATGTTGGTTAACTATACGAATGCCCGCAGAGTCTCCATGCCCATCCCCCCTCGTAGCCGAGCGTGGACATTTGTCAGTCCGTGCTCTGGTCCGCCATCAACCGGCCGGACGATCCATATTGACCGCCGTTTTACTTCTTTGCGCTGCGGTGGTTGTTGTTGTATTTGCGGGGCTAGATATTCAAGTCAGTGCATTTTCTTTTGATTTTTTGACGCATAATCAGGTTCGTACTGACATCGAGGTTGGGCTGCCAGATCAGGAGACGACCTTGACGGGGTCGCCGCTCGTTGTGTTTCGGTTTGCCCCGCTGGCTGAAAGTTTTCTGGCTCGTCGACCATGGAATAGTACGATGTCGGATTCTCGGACCAGCTGTCGGTGACTTGTGTTTGAAACCGGCTGAGCTCCTCTGGACAAGGGATGGCGACCAGTCGGGGTGGCCGGGGGCGTTGTGGAGGGGAACTTGAACTGCTTGAGGGGGCCGACTTCGAACTTGAACACCCTAATTCGGGAACCTCGTCTTGTTCGCTCTTTATCACCCCCAATGGCCCGGCTGGCTCTGTGGGGGGCGCCAGCGGGTTGGCCATGACGTCGGCCCAGACAAACTCCTCGGCCTTGTTCCACCTGCTCACGGCCGTGTCGATGATCCTCTGCTCGACGCCTGTCTCGAGCTTGATGCCGAGCATCGACCCGACAAAGATCAGGTGGTGTGCCAGCATCTGGCACAGGTGCTCCTTCATGGCTAGCCAGAGCGTCGGACTCCTTTGGAATTCTGGGCTGAGCAGTTCGGCAGACGGGAATTGGGGCGAGTAGTCCTCGAGCAGCGACGACGAGTAGCCCACACCCAGGACTGTGCCCAGCACGAGGAGAAACAGCACCTGGCAAGACTCGCGGTCGCAGCGGGCGAGGAACTGGGGAGTGAGAATGCGATCGAGGCGCTTGAGGAGCTGGCCGCCCGACAGGTGGCCGGCGGCGCAGAGGTCGTGGGCCTTGATGGAGTTGCCGCCGTCGCGCCAGCCGGCGTGGGCGAGGGATGTGGCGAGGAGGAAGCGGCGGAAGTCGGTGATGAGGCCGTCGGTGCCGGGGCTGGCGGTCTCATCATGGAACTGGAGACCCAGCAGGCTGGAGCAGCACAGGGCGACGATGCTGCCGTTGGGGAGGTAGAACTCGGGGTCGGTGAGCCATGAGACCATGGTGTTGTTGAAGGCGGTTGGGTTGGAGGTGAGGGTGAAGTTGGCCGGTGTGGCGATCCTGGAGAGCAGACCGCTCATGGTCTGCATGAGCTTGTCGGTCCGCATGGTTGCGGCGGCGTTTGAGAAGGATGACGATGACGAGGCTGGTGATGACGACGACGACTCAAAGATGTTGACGTCGGTAAAGCGGGTGCGCACGCAGTAGCAGAAGGAGAGGACCTTTCTCTCAGAACCCTTGACGGCGGACTGTAGACAGGGTTGGCAGGGATTGTCGAGGGAGCACTGTTGGTGTGTCAGTCACGGCGCTCTGAAGCTTCAACTTAAATTTAGACCCTGCCCGGGATGATGCTGGACCAACCTGGATCTTAAGTATCCTGCAGCGCAGACAGGCCCCTTGGCGTCTGACGCTAAGCACCTTCTCCCGCTCCTCGTCGGTGAACCTTGCCCTGGACCGCGGGACCCGCTCCAGGTCGGCTGTTCGGAAGCAGTGGAGGGACTGGGCTAGCGAGGGGACGGACGGCAGTGGTGGTGAGGCGGAGCTGAAGCTGGAGTAGTGCTCGTAGTATGAGCGCTGCTGGGGTAGCGGGACGGTTGGATCGGCCGGATCGTGTCCACTCGAATGGGGCACCAGATCGGCCATCGGAGGGGCGGCCGTCTTATGCGTCGATCGCGGCTCTAGTGGCGGTAGTGGCAGCGGAGCTCAATTAGTGGCACCACCACGAGCAGCTGGGCTGGGGAGGCGACGAGACAGCACCAGCACCAGCACCAGCACCAGCACCAGCAAGCAATGGATGGCGCTTGGCGGCGGCGTGTCCCGTAAGTTTGTCCGCGTCGGGGCTAGTGGCAACCGTCACGGCGCCCGAGCGAGACAGGGAAAGCTGAAGGTTGGAACGGGCCTGCTGAATTGGTCTGCTGAGCCAGGTGTTTCTGCAAAACAAGATCTATGGCGGGCTGCCCGCTCCGCATGGATGGATGGTCTTCTTTGTACGTCTCCATGGCGCCACGGCCCACAGGGTCCAGCTGGTCGGGATACGGGCGAGACATATTATGCACGATGCAAGACAGGCCCTGGCCTGGCTGGCTGACAGTGGCACTCTCGCCCTGTGCCCCCAGTGAGTGACTCCCCAGGGACCGCTGGCGGCGAGCGACAGGGCCTGGCTGCTTTGCTGCACCATGCACAGTATCTGTACCTGATGATGCAAGAGCAGCGAGACAGAGCGAGACGGCTGCGGCTCAGACGCAAGCCATCACCGAATTCACCACAACAAGCTAGCGCGGGCGCCCGAGATGGGAAATGGCGTTGCTTGGCAGGATCGAGCCAGCCTCCGCCACATGCCACGGCCCACCGAACCCACTCCTTTCCCACTGATCCATGACACCCGCCTGCATGCGGCACTTCACCAACCCACCATCCACACCATCCAGCAGCCAGCGGGGTGGGGCGGTGGTGGTCATTCTGCTCAATCTGGTCATTCGCGATGCTGCCTCGGGTTGCACACACAGATTGCTGGGGGGTGGTGGATGGACGGATTGGTCGAACGGTTGATGGTGTTTGTCTCCTGCCAGCTGAACCTGGCAGGGAGAGAGGCCAGCACACAGCTCCTCAGGCATGGAGTAGGTAGTTATCCATGATCGACCCGAACACAAACGGCCCTTCGCTGCTGCCATCCTCTGCCCCCCTCCTCCCGCTCATTTAATCTGCGGGCCAGGCCAGCAGGCATCGTCATGTCGCCCGCCCATGGTTGCTCTCGATTTTGCCCAGCCCGCAGCGCGTCGACCAATCGGGTGCAGGGGCGCGAATCTGGCAAGCTGAAATCTGGGTTTCGAAGCGGGCCCCGCCGTCCTTGGCCAGCTGAAACCCAGACCCAACCAAGCCAGACCCAAGCCAGGCCAGACCCAAGCCAGGCCATCACCAGGCCAGACAGAGCAACAAGCCTTCCAGTGCGCCTGCCTGCGCACCTCACCTGCTTCCCCGCCTGCCCCTCGCGTTGCCCTGCCCACGCCACCGCCAAATAATTCCCTTTTTTTTCTTGATGGCTGAGCGTTGGTTGAGACCACGGCGGCAGTCGCTGCAGCCGCCCTCGCCCCCCTGCGCATGCGTGCCACACCCGCGGGATCCGAACCCGGAAAGTGAAAAATCCAGTTCGGCCAATTTTCTGTGGGTTTTGCCCGACGAGAGAATAAAAAAAAACATGCCGAAACTCGGCGGAGCGGCGGCGATTTTGAGGCATCACCATGATTACCCAGGGTGGGTCGCCTCGTATGGACTCTCCGACAACAGACGGATACATCACAGCTGGAAGTCCAGCACTGCAACTGCCCGTCCCCGTCGCTTGCCGCCGCTCTGCGCCCCCTCCGCCGCCCCCTTCTCCTCGGAGAGCGCCAGCACCGACAGCACGCCGTCGTGCTCGAGCCTGGCCGAGTCGACCAGCGGCTCGCCCGTCAGCCCGCGCTTAGCCCAGACCTCGGCGTAGCTCGTGTACCCGCCCGCCTTGGCCGCCCTGAGGATCCGCATCTCGGACGTGGCAAGGTCCGGGAGGATGATGTACAGGTCGCCGGTCCTGCTGACCGCCAGTCGGCCTCGCGCGTTGCCTGTGGCGGGGCAGATTGCCCGCTGCGTCCATGTTCCTGCCGAGGTCAGTATGGAGTTGGGGTAAACGGGAAAAGAAAAACGAGAAGGAAGGAAGGAGAAAATGAATGAAGCAAGAGAAGAAAAAGAGAAAACCTCAGAGGCTCAGACCAAGATGAAAAGAAGACAAAAAACCCACTCACCCCCCGGCGACCGATAGTAGTGCTTCCACTGCCGGATCCCGCCCCCATCCAGCGTATCCCGATTCAACACATGAACACCGCCCTCCTGGTCAACAGCCTGCGCCTCCTGGTTCGACAGGCCCGACCCCTTGGGGACCACAAGCGCCACAATGCCCTCGGCGGTATTGTCGACTGTCTCACCCCGGCTCAGGTCCGCCACCAGGGCGCCGGCCCCGTTCCGCCACGTGCGCCCCTGGTCGTCGCTGTACGCGTAGCACACGTCGTGGTTGTTCTCGGCCCCGTTGGGCCCGGCCTGCTGCTTGTGCTTCTCGTCGAGCGGGTCGTTCCACCCATCGTAGTGGATGAACCCGCGGTACACCCAGGTGACGTGCAGCCGGCCGCCGCGCCAGTCCATCCCGTGCACGTACGGGTTGCTGCGAATGCCCGTGAGGTGGGCGCCGGCAAAGTCGAACCGCCCCGTGGCCCCGCGGTAGACGTACAGGTAGTCGTTGCCGAGCCCGGCCTTGCCGTCGCGGAAGGAACAGAACATGTCGTCGCCGAGGAAGCCAAAGCGCGGGTATGTCACGTAGTCGAAGTGGCGGTGGGTGGACGGCAGCCCCGGGAGGCAGTCGAGGGTGGGCGTGAAGAGGGCCGGCGCCCACGCGAAGTCGCGCGGGCGCGTAGTGAGGCCGCGGACGGAGTAGCGATATCTCAGACTAGACGGGTCAACGGTCAGTACAGAGCCATGACATCTCACAAGGCTAATTCTCCTATACCTAGGGCTGGCCGTCACTCACACATCGCAGTGGTGGTCGAACGCGAGATGCATGGTGCCGTCCCCGGGACAGACGCCCATCTGCACCGTGTTGTGCCCATCGTCCGTCGTCTGCGGGTAGTCGTCGAGCACCGTCACCTCCCACGGGCCCCGGGGCAGTTCTCGCCGCGCGAGATGGACAAACAGAGGCTCCGCGGTCGCGTCGGATGATTCTGATTGGAGGAAAGAGTAGAAGCAGGCGTACTGCCAGCCGTTGAAGGAGACGAGCGCATCCTGTTGGAAGGCGTTGCAGTTGATGTTGAACTTCCGGCCGGCAGGATCCCGGCCCAGGATCGTCACGACCGGGTCAGCGAGCACCATCTCGGCGGGCCGTCTGGCAGGATTTGTCCTGATGCCTGGCGGTCTCTCTGCGCTGTCACCGTCTGTTGGGGTCTTGGTCGTACCGGGGACCTGGGACCACCGCCCACACGTGTGCATGGATGGGATGACACTCCGCGCGGCGGGCATCAATAAACCATTTGATCATCAACCACCCGCCGGCGGGGGGGGAAGGGGGAAGCAGGCCTTGGCGACGCTGCACGCTGCTATTCCCGACCAGACGACGTTACGCCCAGATCCATGGTGTTGTTCGGGGGCCGCGTGACGGGAGGACAGCGCTGATTCGTGGAGAAATGGCGGATGTATTCAAATCCACGACAGGGATTGGCGCACCACACCACCCACTACGACGCTGGGGGAGATGCGATGCTAGGCCCCCGGCAGTGTGGAAGGGCTAAGGAACAACCGCACAAGGGCACGACGCAACCATGCCGGTCGGTCAGCGGTCGGGAAGGCAAGGTCACGGCAGAGGGGATGGGGGAGGTGGGAATGGCGGCGGTCGGCTGGCTAAATTGGGGCCCGTCGTCTCGAGCCGCGTGCCACAGAGGCCTGTGATTGGAGAATGGGCGGTGCAATCGCAGGCGATCCTGAAAAGTTGGGAGGGTGGAACATGACCTGCAAGCAGCCAACAGCCTGTCCTGCTGCTCTATCCTCTGCTCCGGATGCTCATGTCTTGGGGGCGTCTGTGGCGAGGGCCGTCTCGCGCCGGCCAGGCAGAGCAAGAAACAAGTAACTAAGCGACAGCAAAACCGCAGGCGAACAAGAAGAGCAAACGAGGAGAAACAAGGCGATGCCATGATAGGTGTGCTTGGCGTCTGGGTTCTGCAATTCCCCCTCCCCCATCCCCCCAGCGCCCCTCCCCCGCCTTTTGCCCTGGTAACCCCAACCTTCCTGGCATCCATGCCACACTCTTCCCCACACCGGACGAATAGGCTAATACGAACCAGGGCCTGGTGTCTGGATCACAGAGAAGGAGCATTGTTGCTTGCAGAATGCAGGATAATCAGTGCTTCCTCGCATCCAATCGCCTGGGAGGAGGAGGGAAGGGGATGATGATGGTGATGATGAGGAGGAGGATGATCCATCGATGCCTGGACCATTCTCGTCGTCGAGACTATGGATCCAAGAGCTCAGCCCAGACCAAATGGACCGGTCGGTGGCTGATCACATGGATCTCGCGTCTCACGGTTTCCTCCAGTCAGCACGATCGACGTTGGCGCGCTGCTCGGGGGAATTGCACGCTTCCAGCCTGGAGGAGCGAAACCCAGGCCAAGCACAGAAACACAAGTCTGCCCAGCCGCCACATCTCGCTCACAGGCCCCGTCTTGGCACACGGGGAGAGCAAAACCGTTGACCTGCTGCAGGATGAACTCCCCCGTCTCCCCCCTCCCCCGCCCCCGGCCTCCATTTGGTGGAAAAAAGTGGAAAACGGATGGGCCCTGGAGCCAGCTGTCTTAGCGCGAAGCCAAGGTCGCCCGTTCTCGTCACTTGCAAGCATCAGGCCAGGCCAACGCTACCTCACTACTCCTTACCCCGGAGCCACCCTCCCCCGCCTGTTTGAAAGTCACCCCCTCGCCTCCATCCCCATCCCCCCTTCTCCGCACCTCCAAGGCGCCCCAAGGGTGGGACGTGGGACTGCACATGGGGTCCATCCGGGATCGCGACCCTGCGACCCCCCCAATCAGGTCCCGTCCGGCCAAAGGGTGGCCGCAACAACCCCCCCCTTCACCCGCGTAAATTCCCATGCCAGACTGATATCGCGGAGACGCAATGCAACTACAAAAAGGCCCGGATTGCTGCCGCCCATGTCTCTCTCGACCGACCGACTGTGCTGTCCCGAGTCCCGGCATCTGGATCCGTCCTGTTTTGGTCTCCCACCGTCTTTAATATCGGAGAGCGCCCCCCAGTTCCATTGGAGCTTGAGCTTGAGAGCTTGATACTCCCCCCCCTCCCCCGGTTTTTGCCTTCTCGGGAAACCTTCCAGAACTCGCCTCGCCCGTTACGCTCCGTCGTTGAACGCTCCCGGCGAGACAGTTGCCCACCATGTCGCTGTCGACGAGGATATTGCAAAAGATCGTGCGGAACGAGGCCATGGCCTCGGATCCGTCCGAGATCTATGGCTGGCGCGTGTATCTGCTTGCGTGCTCGGTGAGTTGCTTCACAATATTTACCACCAAATTTCCGGGCTTTGATATATTTCCCGTCCGCCATGCTGACCGCCGCCTTGCCGTCCAGGCCTGCTTTGGCGCCATGTCTTTCGGTTGGGACTCGTCCGTCATCGGCGGCGTCATCGTCCTCAAGCCTTTCATCAAGGACTTCGGCCTCGGCGACTCCAAGTCGCCCGCCACCGCTAACCTCGCTGCCAACATCGTCTCGACCCTCCAGGCCGGCTGCTTCCTCGGCGCCCTGGCCGCCTCCCCGCTGACGGACCGCTACGGGCGCAAGTGGTGCCTCATCGGCGTCTCGATCATCATCATCGTCGGTATCATCATGCAGTCGGCCGCCAGTGGCAACCTGGGTCCCATGTACGCCGGCCGCTTCATCTCGGGCGTCGGCGTCGGTGCCGCCAGCACCATCAACCCCATCTACGTATCCGAGAACGCGCCGCGCGCCATCCGCGGCCTGCTCACCGGCCTGTACCAGCTTTTCATCGTCACGGGCGGCATGCTCGCGTTCTGGATCAACTACTCGGTCAGCATCCACTTCCCGCATACAAAGGTCATGTACATCTTCCCGCTCGCCATCCAGGCCCTGCCCGCGGCCCTGCTGTGCATCTGCATGTTGATGTGCCAGGAGTCGCCCCGCTGGCTCGCCCGCCAGGACCGCTGGGAGGACACCAAGCGTGTGCTCTCGCGCATCCGCAACCTGCCCGCGACGCACCCCTACATCGAGGAGGAGTTCAGGGAGATCGTCGACCAGCTCGAGCAGGAGCGCAACACCATCGGCGACGCCACCTTCTGGAACCTGCAGCGCGAGATGTGGACCATCGCCGGCAACCGCCGCCGCGTGCTCATCAGCATCGTCCTCATGATCTGCCAGCAGATGACGGGCACCAACGCCATCAACACGTACGCGCCCACCATCTTCCAGAACCTCGGCCTGACGGGCACCTCGACCTCGCTCTTCAGCACCGGCATCTACGGCATCGTCAAGGTCACCAGCTGCATCTGCTTCCTCCTCTTCATGGCTGACTCCCTCGGCCGCCGCCGCAGCCTGCTGTGGACATCGATCGCCCAGGGTCTCGCCATGTTCTACATCGGCCTGTACGTGCGCATCGCCCCGCCCAAGCCGGGCCAGGACGTGCCGCCAGCTGGTTACTTTGCGCTCGTCTCCATCTTTTTGTTCGCCGCGTAAGCTCCCCCCTCTCCCGACCTTCCCAGGCCGAGCCAAACAGACCACTGACATGCTCCCCCCAGCTTCTTCCAATTCGGCTGGGGCCCTGCCTGCTGGATCTACGCCAGCGAGATCCCCGCGGCCCGCCTGCGCTCCCTCAACGTGGCCTACGCCGCCGCGACCCAGTGGCTCTTCAACTTTGTCGTCGCCCGCACCGTGCCCGTCATGCTCGTCACCGTCGGCAGCGACGGATATGGGTAAGCTCTCCTCCAACTCTCATATTTCCTGGCATGCAATAATGCTGACCTCTCGTCGCAGAACGTACCTCATCTTCGGCAGCTTCTGCTTCAGCATGTTCTTCTTCGTCTGGTTCTTCGTGCCCGAGACCAAGGGCATGTCGCTCGAGTCCATGGACAAGCTGTTTGGCATCACCGACGTTTCCGAAAAGTCGCTGGCCGCCGAGGAGGACTCAGCCAAGGAGAAGGAGGTGCCCCGGGCCCGTGAGACCGAGGTTGCTTAGATGGAGTAAGGAAGGAAGGCGTAGATTGACTGGCAGGGAATGATTTATTGTGGTTTGAGTCTAGTCTGATACCGTGTGGTCTCACAGTGGAATGGATAATTCAGACAAGAAAGGAGCCAAGTCAGCCGATGTTTGTGAACCCGCCCCCTCGAGGCCAACACGGCCTCAGTTGCAAGACGGACTTCGCCAGACACGAAAGTCAGGCTTCACGCAAGGTACGCTTCACAAGAGACACGCTGCACGAAAAACAGGCTTCACACAAGGCGCAAAACACAAATCAGGACAATCCCTCCCATTGGTATCACGATATGGCTCTCCCTATCGATCCCGAAGCGCGAAAATGCAAATTATGAGGGAGTGTGGTAACAAATCCCAATTCCCGAGGGTATCCCGAGATCCGAGCAAGCCCTTCCCACCGGCCGCTCCAAATAAACAACCGCATGAAATGACGCAATCACGATGCGACTAGCACGAGTCGGCCGGGCAGGCAATCATAGAGCCCTTAGTGTAGCCATCGACGCCGGCCAGCGTGAGGATGGCGCCGACAACGCCGCCGAGACCCTCGCCAGCGATGAAGCCTGTGCAAGTTGAAGTGGTTAGCTGACAATCGTTTGACCGACAACAAATGCGAAAGAGAGCAAAACTCACCAGCAGCAACGGCATAGCCGTAAATGTCCCAGGTGCGCATGTTGTACTTCCTCCAGAGCGCGGCAATGATGGCGCCGAGCAGCGCAGCATTGGCGAACACGGGGGCGGGGATGACCCACGACAGCGCGATGGCGCCCCAGTTGGGCAGCCAGCGGCGGTACTTCTCGCGCGGGCCGACCAGCCAGAAGTGGCGCACCACGACCTGGATGATGGAGACGACGCCCATGACGATGGCAAAGATGCCGCTCTTGAGCGGGATCGACACCTTGGGGTCCGTGACGGCCTGCGCGACGGCGGCCCAGGCCGAGACCGAGGGCACGAGGAACGGGCAGTGCGCGCCGGCCGCCTCCTCCTCCTCGGTGAAGGGCTTCCAGATGCACGGGTAGGCCGACGTGAAGAGCACGAACAGGCCCGGGCCGAGCCAGACCGAGACGAAGCTGCCGATGGACTGGGCGATCCACTGCTTGATGGGCGAGGTGCCGATGAGGAAGCCGGTGCGGAAGTCGCTGACCAGCGAGGTGGCCATATCGGCGCCGCCCGAGGCGAGGGCGCCGGCGACGAGGTTGATCTTCTGGGCGTGCTGGATCGTGTAGCCGCTGTGCGAGGTGGCAGCGCCAAAGATGAGCTGCGAGGCCTTGGAGGCGGCGGTGAGCGGGGTAGTGTCGGTGACGGCGCCAATCTGAATGGCGAGGAACGAGAAGAGGAAGGCAAGGATGACAGCGAGGATGGTCAGACCCGGATGGGTGTCCCACTGGAAGTGGAAGATGATCATGCCGACAACGAGGGCGACCAGCAGGCCGAGGGCCCACATCCACGTCTTGACCTGCTGCTCGGGCGGGAACGGGTCCTCGACCAGGTTCTCGTCCTTGGTCTGGTGGGCGTGCTTGGCGAAGAAGGGGCTCGACTTGCCGCGGGAGGTGAGGTAGCTGTTGATGCCGCTGCAGCTCTGGCCCCAGACGGAGCGGAGGCCGGCCCAGATGGCCTTGTACTGCACAAAGAGCTCGGCCATGGACGAGCACACCATGACCATGACACCGGGCCAGAGGAGCCAGTAGCGGGGGGAAGGTGTGCGCTTGCCGAGCTGGCTGAGCGAGGCGAAGTTGTAGTAGCCGTCCCACTTGGGGTCGTCGCTTGCCTGGAGGCCGATGCACTCGCCGTAGTGGACCAGGGCGGGGCCGATGATGGCCCATGCCATGACGGAGCCGGCAAACATGGAGATGGCCGGGTTGAGGCCGATGAGGATACCCGAGCCGATGAAGGCCGGGGTCCACTCAAAGTACCAGCCCCACGACTCGATGTTCATGGCCCAGCTGGTGTAGCCGCTCCAGATGTGGATCCAGGTGAAGACGTGCCAGTCGTACAGGATGCCGATGGCGTAGTACGAGCCGACGCGGTGGACGAGGGAGCCGATGAAGCAGATGGCGAGGCACTTGAGTTTCTTGACGGCGTCAATGCTGCCAGCGGCGCCGGCGTGCATGGAGCGGATGGTCAGGGCGACGGCGGTCGGGGTGGGGAACATGAGCTTGAGCTCGCGGGCGACCTGGATGATGAAGAACTTGCGGAGCGGGGTGACATAGAAGAGGCCGATGAACGAGGCGACGAGTGTAATGGTGAAGATGGCACCAATATCGTCGCGGGGCGAGTGGCCCTCACCCATGACGCCGAGGCGGTACATGGCGGGGATGGCAGCGACGAAGATGCCGCCGGTGCCTCCGGCGCCCGTGGCGGCGGCCTGGACGATCGAGTTCTCCTGGGGGCCGAAAGCGCCGCTGATGATGGGGAGCTTGCCCTTCTCGAGCAGTTTGAGCACGCCGTAGCCAAAGATGGCGCCGAACATGTTGGCGCTGAAGGTGAAGCCCGTCTTGAGACCTGCGGGGAAGCCATTAGCATCGAGGCGAGGCGGGCTTGTGCAGAATGGGCGGCGAAAAACTCACCGAGGTAGAGGTTGGAGGCGCACACTAGCGAGCCGAGGACGCAGCCGATGACGACGGCGCGGATGGTGAGCGGGTTCTCCTCGTGGGCGATCCCGGAGTCCATGAGCAAGGGCCGGTAGAGATCTTCCTCCTCGTCGTCGGCCTCAGAGGTCTCGGTCTTGTCGACCTCGACATTGTGCGACTTGAGGTCGGCCGAGGGCTCGACGGGGGGCTGGCTCTCGGAGAACGGGCGAACCGTGCCGGAGCCGGCGGCCGCGGAGGCCTCGAGGGCCTTCTTCTCGTCATCCATGGCGGCGGACGATCTAGGGCTGCCTGAGGGTGGTCGTGTCGCTCCAGGTGGGGTGGAATGGAGAGGTGAAACAAGGAATCCCAGGAGGACGGAAGCGCAGCGGCAGGGCGGGAAGGCGTGCTTAAGTACGGTCGAGCAGGCAAGGTTGGTGTTGCAGACAGACGACCTGCCCTGCGTGGAGAGTGGGGTGGAGGGGGCCGAGGAGGGAGGGAGGTACCGAGCGGCCGACCGACCGTGCCCTTGGCGCGCGAGAGGTGGTCAATCTGGTGCGACTTGGCTGGGCCGCAAGCAGAATGTGGGTGAGGGTGTGAGTGTACGTGGGCTGGGTTGCGTGGGTTGGGTTGCGTGCGAGGGGAGGGGGGAGGAGGAGGAGGGAGGGGGGAGGGGTGAGTGCATGGGCGGGTGGGCGCGCGTGTTTTGCGCTGGGCGCGACCGCGTGCCTGCCTCGCCTGGCTGGCGGGCGTGCTGGCGGCCTGCCATCCTTGTTGTGCCTGCTCGTTCCAGCATGTCCCCGTGATAAGAGACGAGACGAGATGGGATGGAAGACGGCGGTGGATGCCTCTGCCGGGAACGACGTGTGCTGGGCCTCTCTGGCACACAAAGTGGGTGTCGAATTGAAGTGCGGGGGGGGGGAGTCCACGCCCAGCCCTGGCCCTGCCTGGCCCTGCCGCCGATTGGCAGGCACCTGGACGGCCCGCGCGGGCACCCGCCCAATGATTCGCCCGAACAAGGCGGGCAGGCCCCCGATTAGGCAGGTCGATGCAGCTCGATAGCCACCGTTTTAACAGGGAGAAATTGGGGTCGGCTGCTGGCCACCACTCCTACCGCAGGCAGTCGACGACTCCCGCGCGATGCTGCGAGCAGCCGGCGTATCGAGGGATGCCGATCTGGCAAGTGAATATGCATGGGTTATTTTAGCCTTCCCCCCGGTGCTTGGCCGATAGCTAGCGCATCCATCGCCCTCGTTGGACACCCAGGCACACTTCGATACGCCTTGGCTTCCTCGCACAGTGCATGAACTGCCCCAGAGCCCAGGCACGCCACCTGGGAGCCGTGTTTGACCCGCGAGCAGCCCTCCCCTCGCAAACGTCTGCTCTCCACCAGAGAGGAGGATTGCGGCAAACTCCATGCAGAGTCCCGTGTGCTCAATCTCCCCGGTGGCCGAGAGGCGGCGGGATCGGCAGAGCAATCGCCTGTCCCTGTGGTTCTCTGGACAGTGCGCAGCGGGCCCAGCGTCCCTCGGCGGTCAGGCCATGCGCGGCCGCTGATTGGCCCAACGCACACGACTGGTGTCAAACAAGGCAGGTTGATCGCCTGCAGCGCTGCCCTTGCCGGGAACAGCAGGCGGTTTGGCGCTCTCGCATGAGCTTGGCCGTCCCCAGTCGGGGTGAAACAGCCACATGGGCAGATCCTCCCAGCGGCCCAATTCCAGAGAGGGGACAGCTCGACCACAACCCGCGGACGGGAATAGAGGAGAAGCCGCATGCATGCATCTGGGACGCATCTTGGGTCTGTGCCAGTCCCCTATTTCTCCCGAAAATATCCGTATTTGCCAGCAAAATCCAAAACCACTATGCACAAGGGCGCAAATCTGTCGCCATGGGGAGCTTGGAATACAGAGACTGTTTGGTTTGGACGCCCGCCCAACTTAAGAGCCTGCCATGGAACTGCCCGTTATCACGCAATCACTATGTGGCAGCCGGTGGGGTAGGTTGCCGTGTGATTTGAGCTGCCGATTGCAGCAACACCCGTTGGCATGGCAAATGCAACCGGGGTTCTGGGCCCCGTTTCTCCCCCGTTCCCCATTCCCATCGCCGTCTCGACTGCCACTCTCTCCCAGGAATTTTCGACTTGGCTAGACCGGCCCAAGACGATGCAGGCCATTCCATCTATTGATCATGAATCCGTCCGCTTCTATCAAACAGGCAGGTCTTCCTGGTCGGGCCTGGACTCGCTTGCCATGTATGGTGCATCCATCCCCCCTTCACCCGTCGATAGTCCTTTCGAACACCATCCTGCAGTCTCGCAGGTTGTCAGCAGCGGACCGACAGATGGCCCGGATGTACTCTGTACTCCCCCCCATCTTTCAATATCCAGGTCTCTGCTATATGGGATCCCCGCAGGGGGTGGCCATGATGTTGTGCCGCATGCCATGCATCTCGTCCCGGCGTCCCCCTCCGCGATCTGGACACGGCTTGACATGTCTCAGACCGTCCCGCGGGCTGCAACGGCTATGGGCAACGCGTGGGGGGCGTAACCATCGGGGATAGTCCACCCATGTTCGTGCGGTGCTGCTGCTGCGTGCTTCGAGATGCTATGTATTATCTCGCACCATCTCCTGTTCCACCACCCCATCCCTCGTATATGCTTTCCCCTCCCGGTTTCTCGCCGGGGCACCCGAACTATTGGAACGAACGCGTGCCCAACAGACTCTCGCCGCTGTTGTTTCGTCCTCGGGTCGCCAACTTGTCGTGTGAGCTGCCCGCATTCCCGACAAACCACAGCCACCTGCCAATCCCGGCATGGGGGCAAACGGCCATCATTGGGACCAATCACACGCCCCATCCTCGCGCGGTCCCGAGATGCTGCCTGTTATCAGAAGTGCCGAGAAGCGCAAGAATAAATCACTTATCATGGCCGCCGTCCACAGAGGATCCCGTGGCCACCCTGAATTTTCCGTGGTTTGAAGTTGGATGCTCTCGGAGAATCGCAGATATCATGCTGACTGACGCCCGACTCATCAGCCCATGCAGACTCTCCCCAGACCGGAATCCTGGGGTTGCCCATGGTGGATTCCGCGATTCCCACCACGCCAATACCGGACAAGCGCCGCCAAGCCACAAAAGCTTGTCTCCTGCCATTCCTGCACCAGCGCCCATCCTGGGACGCTACCCACGCTAGCGCCGGTCCACCTACCCGCGCTAACATGCTCGAATCCTCCGCCCTGGGCCGTCGCCGGGTTGGAGCTGACGCATTCGTCACCTTGGCGAGAACGAGATGGATTTTTGCCCGTTGTTGCCATAGGCGCGTGGTTCCGTGCCGAGGTCGAGGGGCAAGAAAAACTCTCCGGACCGTAATAGGAATTTACAATCGAGCGATGCTGAAGCCGCGGAGGAGGGACCAGAGGCTGTCCGCGCGCCCCTCGTGTCGGTTCTGGGGTGGAGCCAGGATGCTCGTGATTCAATTACCGGATTCGGAAGTCTGGTTGCTGCACCTCAACGACACTCCACCCAGCGCGGCTGCAGTTCGCCATCCATCGGACCACCAACGTCCGAAACCGCAAGATTCAGGGGATATGGTTGTGTGAATGACGCGTCTCGGCAGAGAAACTCCAGGCAATGGTTTCAAGAGCTTGAGGAAACCGTCTTCGCCGCTAAACACGGGGTTGTGTAAGAAGACCTTCAAGTCAGACCTGATGATTTGCAGTCCCTGAAAGCCATAGGTACCCAGTAAAAGAGTCTGAGTTCAATTTTTTCAAATTTCTGTCACTGTGCAGTTAGGGGACACGAACACAAATAATCATTATTGGTTGGCGATGGCAACGAAAGCTGCACTACACTCTTTTGACAGTATCGCAGTATTAAACCAGCTGTACGTTCCAGAGATCACAGGACCAGTCAGGTTTATGCAGGCAGACCGGAGTTGCACTGTATGATCAGTTTAACTTTATTGTATTGAGTCACATGTGTCAAGATCAACGCCGCCAGGTCGGCCCAGGGGAAATGATGCCTGAGACTGACTGTGAGTGGTAAACAACCCCCCCACCGCGAGCGTCCAGATCCTGACATCTCCACCAGGACGACTCGAATTCAAAGTTTTGGTCCCACGTCTCCTCCTTAAACTGCAGAGGAAGCTATCATTGGCTGAGGGAGGAGACCGAATTTCTCGCGGGATGGAATCGAAGAGAGGTCGGCGTCGCTCTTTCTACCCATCCAGGACGCCCAGATGTCCATGTGGCAGGCACGGCGATGCCAGCTCAGACGGCCGCCTGACAGATGTGACTGAGCCGAGTCCTGCTCTTTCCCAAAATCCCATCCGTTCTTGCTTTGGCGGCCACTCAAATGATCACGCGAGGTTCACTGCCTTGGCCGACTCTCCTCGCCCATTTTTTCGACACCAGGCACACACAGTCCCACTCCTGCATCTCCCACACGCTCAACACCGTCGGCCGCAGTGTGATCAGTGCGGAGGCTTCCCAGAACGCTCAACAGCCTTCGGCCAGCCCGATGTGATCGCCGCGCCATTTGTCAACCGTTAATTTTTCAGGTCGCTTACACTCGTTGATCCCACCACGCTCTCTTGACCTCCCTCACCCCGTCCACATTTTCACGTTCTTTCGTTAAGTCTACTCGTCCAGGCCAGCTCGCTGAAACCATGCGGTTCGAGTCGGTCCTTCTCGTGGCCGGCCTCGCCGCTGAGGCCTTGGCTGGGACCATCCCCGGCGGCACCAGGGTCGGCCGCTCGGGCACCGCGTCCCTGAAGCAAGTGCGCAACACCAACTTTATCCGCAATGGCCCTATTCAGCTTGCGAGGATCTACAACAAGTACGGCATCGCTCTCCCGCCCGACCTGAGGGCCGCCGTCACGCGGATCCGAAGCGGCAGGTACAAGCGGACAACTGGCAGCGTCGAGACGAACCCGGAGAACAACGACGTCGAATACCTGACACCCGTCTCCATCGGCACCCCCGCGCAGGTCCTCCATCTCGACTTCGACACGGGCTCCAGCGACCTCTGGGTTTTCAGTTCCGAGACGGCCAAGAACGACGTTGACGGTCAGACGCTGTACAACCCTAACAAGAGCTCGACGGCCCAACCGCTTCAGGGTTACACTTGGCAGATCTCGTACGGCGACGGTAGCTCCTCTAGCGGAGATGTCTACACTGACACCGTGTCAGTTGGCGGCCTGTCGGTCTCGGTGCAGGCGGTTGAAGTCGCCAAGAAGGTGTCGAGCGAGTTCACCTCGGACGCCAACAACGACGGCTTGCTTGGCTTGGCCTTCAGCTTCCTCAACACCGTCGAGCCTGTCGCGCAAAAGACCTTCTTCGACAATGCCAACTCGACTCTCGACGCTCCTCTGTTTACTGCCGACCTCAAGTCGGGTGCTCGTAAGTGCTGAATGCCCATTCTGACATGAATCCTGCGACTGACTCCATGGCCCTTCGCAGCCGGCCACTTTAACTTTGGTTACATCGACTCGAGCGCCCACACAGGCAGCATCACGTACGCTCCCGTCGACAGCAGCGGCGGCTTCTGGTCCTGGACATCCCCGGGATACAAGATTGGCTCGGGCAACTTCACGCCCACCTCGGTGGCTGGCATTGCGGACACGGGTACGTCCCTGTTTCTTCTGCCCAGCCCCGTGGTTGAGGCATACTACAACGTGGTGAGCGGCGCCAAGTACGACAACTCTCAAGGCGGATACACGCTTCCGTGCACCGGCGCCGCCCCCAGCTTTTCGTTTGCCGTCAACGACGCAAACACCCTCGTCACCGTGCCCGGCGACTACATCAAGTACGCCCCGACCACCTCGAGCGGTAAGACGTGCTACGGCGGCATCCAGTCGGATTCGGGAATAGGGTTTTCGATTTTCGGCGACGTCGCTCTCAAGGCTGCCTTTGTTGTGTTTGATGGAGGAAAGGGGCAGCTGGGTTGGGCACCCAAGAAGCTGAACACCACTTCATGAACGATTTGGGAGGCGGAGGGAGAGTTTGTGTTAGGGGACGGGAGGCACAGCCAGCATTATGTTTTTGGCGCGATATACGGTCAGTTGAGTTCAGTTTGGCGCCATGTCCCTGACGGGGCAATGCAGTTTTACATTTCTGGCGTGAGGCCAAGGTTATTGCTCTTCATTAGCCCACGAGGGATTATCAACAGGAGCTTAGCAAATTGGTGACTGGGAAGCATCAGATGGATTTATCGCTGGGCTCAGATGACGCGAGCAATTAGGGACCGAACAGATTAATGCTTTAGTTGGCTGTGCTCCAAGGTATTGTGTGTGTTTCCTGATCCCGGAGTTGACAGACATCCGTCCTTGGAGCGAGAACCTCGGCGTTGAGAAACCTCGGAATAACACGGTGGATCGTGTTGCGGCCGTGATCAGTTCGATGGGAGTACGCAAGGACGGACAGCAGTTTCACAATTCGGATTGTCGTGTAAGTGGCCAATATGGCAGGGAGTCTGATTTTTTGCTCAATTGATCCAACGGGGCTGTTCTGGTGTGTTCTCGTATGTCCCGATTAGGCAAAAATGAGGTCGTGCCCGGGTTCGAACCGGGGTTGTTGGAAGGGAGGGCCGAGGCCTTCAAAATCCAAAGTGCTAACCGCTACACTACACAACCTTTGTGTGTTCAAGTTGCCCCACCCGGCGGCGAACGCAGCTGACATGTCGCTGCCGGTGGTTGAGGCGGGGGGCGGGTGAACAAAGGGGGACGCGAGCCAGAGTTGAGGGTCGGTTGTCCTGGCAGCTTTGGGAGAAATGTCGGCCCCAGTGCTGAGAGATGCGGAGGGGGTTACGTGCGCGCGAGAGATGCCGGACAATCACACGCTCTCCGGGAGCAAAATCCCCACCAAGCCCAGCTTTTTTCCAGGTAACCAACTCTCCCGAAGGCCGCAGGCAACATGTTGTGGTGAGAACCTGGCGTCCTGACGAGATCCCATTTCCGGCACAGACCAAGGCCAACGGGTGGGCCTGGAGCTACTCCGAGGCAGCATCGTCCCCATGCACTCACACTTCCCGGGCTCGGTCCAACCCCATGTCATCGGCCGTCACCTCGCCTCGGAGCCACCTGGGTATCTCCGTCCTGTAACGCCGAGTGACGCGTGCCCATGGTTCACAAAAGCAAGGTCCACAAATGACAAAACGAAGTTGTCAGAGGTCTTCCTCGTCCTCCAGCTTGGGAACCTCCACCACAAACTCTGCTTCAGTTTCATCCGCCTCGGGGTCCAGGAGTGCAAAGGCGACCGAGGACACGTCGCTGAGCTTTTTCTCGGCGAGGGTGTCGGTCGGCTGTGCGTTGAGATTCTTCCAACCCTGCGACAGGTCGTTGGAGTTCTTAGGGAGCGCGTAGGCGATCTTGACGTCGGCGTCGTCAGCTGGCAGGGGCGTCGGCTTGGTCTGGGTGAGCGTGGCGCTCAGGCCTTCGGGGTAGCGGTCGCGGAGGATCGAGAGGAGCTCGGCGTTGAGGCGGGAGAAGGGCCAGTCGAGCATGGCAAACAGGAAGATGGTGTGGATGCCGTGCTTGAGGCGGATCGAGATCTCGGGGTCTTCGAGCGTGTTGCGCGGCTGTTGAGGGGTCAGCGGGGCGGATGGGGGGGATCACGCCCAAGACGGGTCGTACCATATTTTCAATGTTTCACTATTGACGGAGTCGAAACGGAGAGAAGAGAAGCCGCGTTTCCGTCTGGTATTGTTCAGAGTCGGAGGTTGAAAGAGGAAGAAGCTCAACTCAAGGCGGGACAGGATGGCCCTGCCAAGGCCTGCCTGGAAACCCCTGCGGCCGCTAATTTTTAGTGGGGCGTGGGCTGGAGCTTGGGCCATCGTCAAGCTCTGAGCATTTTCCGGCACATGAACATTGGGCCGAAGTCTTGTGATGCGGCTCAGCTAGCAAATCGCGGACAACCTTCTCTTCCGTTTGTTGGTTGAGGCCGCCGTGCGACCCCCTCGTCTATTCAATTTTGACGACGACAACTCAAGGGCTGCCCTTGCAACGACACGATGGCCACCGCGGACGAGAAGCGTGCGCGTATGGTGCGCGAACGTCCGCCGCCCCCTACAGCCGCCGAGGTCGAGGCCGTCTACCACAACGCCCGTCTCTCCCTCCCCGCCCCCTTGCGAATCCCGATGGCATCCACCCTGTCTTTTTTCACGGGATTTACGCTGGGAACAAGCCAAGGAGGCAAGATGGCGGGCCTCCAGTTCCGGGCCGAACACGCGCACAAGCTGCCCCAGAGCACAACGGGCTGGTACCTCTACCACAAGAGCAAAAACTACCGCATGGCGTATGGTGGGATCCGCGAGGGCTTCCGCATGGGGCTGAAGCTGTCGTTCTGGACCACGGCCATGTTTGCCATCGAACAGATGTTCGACTCGTACCGCGGGACTGCCGACATTGCCAACACGGTAACCGCCTGTGTTACAGTGGCGGGGGGGTTCAGTCTATGGAGTAAGGCTTTGCCGTTCTTGCTGTCCTGCGGCACACTCTTGGAGAGTTGCTGACGCGCGCGACCGCACTGCAGATCGTTTCTCGCTGCCCATGACCGCCCGGACGACCAAAGCGGCCTTTGTCGGGGGGGTGGTGTACGGAGGGCTTCAGGATCTGCTGGCCCTCGCGAGAGGCCGCCCCGTCGGATACGTCGAATGGGCCAAACCGCGATTGGGTTTTCCACGACGAGAGGAGCCGAACATGCAGTAGGGTGAGGGACGCAGGACACAGGACACACCACCAGGGCAGCTATTACGTCGGGGGGTGTCTCGCCCCCCCCCCCCCCCCCCCACCACCGGACTGGCCGACGGCCCTTGTTCCGGGCCGGCCCTCTCTGAACCGCGCCAACCCTTCATGTCGCCCGGTGTCCAGGCCCGGGGCACGATTGGCGCCTCGGCATAATGAGTAGGTGCAAGATGCCACCCCACGCTGCTCAGCGTGGAAAGCAGGTCGCCTGACCACTGCGGCATGTCAATTGGCAGACGAGCGCCGATATCAACCGCTCGCTGGCGGCTCGCAGCTCTGATGCGGCTTCCAGGCGGGTGGTCTTGGCAGGCCCCGCTTTGAGGCATCTCGCTGGGCCTCTGTGCTCCAATGCCTGGTGTGGGGCTGCAGGCCAGCGATGCCGGCAGAGCCCGGATGCTCCACCACGACGGCTAGCTGCGGTTCTCTGATACGCGACCCGCGATAGCATCATCGAGCCCCCTCGACAGACTCGGACAAAGCTGCCGCTGGCTGGACAATGGCAATCATCCTGCCACGCACCCCTCCGGCGGATTGGTGGGCTCAGCAAATTCCGGGGCGGATGGTTTGCGATACCGGGGGCGGGGGAGAGGGGTGAATTGGCCAAAAAGCGGTTGCTGAGGAGATATATCTACTCTCAGGAGGGAAGACCTCCCCCATGATGCAGACCCAGCTTGCCACAGTCCCTGAACCCCGTATCTCGCCCATAGTTTCGTCTCATCATCCTGCCGGACCATTACCCCGCGCCATCTCGAGTTCCATTGAGCACTGTGAGCAGAGATAACGGCGGCATTGTGCTGCTGCACACGCTCCTGCCATGGCACCCTTTCTCAAGCCCTCTCCTGGAATGCTTCCGCGATGCCTCAATGCAAACACCAGACCGATTGTTGCGACTGCCGCAGCAATATTTTCTTCTCCTTCGACCTCCTACACATTATTCCCACAACCGCCCCAGCTCTGCCGGAGGACGCCAGGACGTGCATCCGCGTCGACCTCGAGCCGATCCCTTCACTCGTCATCCAACCAGTCCTCACCCTCTGGGCACCTCACATTGGGTAATGCAGTCAACCTGGTGCCTCCAACACCTCCCGACCACCAGCGTGCAAGGATGGTCCAGCCGGCGCCGCTGGCAGTCATGCCACTCACCAATGTCCTGCGGTCGCTCATGACGGCGACCGTGTCGTCCTCTCCGCTCCTGCTCCCGCCCTCGCTGGCCGTTATGTCCGTGCTGGCCCACACCACCAGCCCGGCGCTCAACCCTGACAGGAACCCGTTTCTCCGCTTTGTGCTCAAGAAGACCCTGTACGCCCAGTTCTGCGGCGGCGAGAATGCGCCCGAGGTGCGCCGGACTATCCAGTCGCTCAAGAATATTGGCTTTGGCGGAGTCATCCTGGGCTACGCCAAAGAGGTCGTCCTCACCGAGTCTCAGATGAAGGACCTCGCATCGTGCGGCTCAGGCCCCGCTGCCGAGGAGTGCATCCAAAACGAGATCATCCCCTGGGCCACCGGCACCATGGAGACGGTGCTGCTCGCCTCCCCCGGCGACTTTGTCGCTCTCAAATTCACCGGCGCCGGCCGGCAAGCCCTCCACGCCCTCTCGCAGCGCCTGTCGCCGTCCGAGGCGCTCGCGTCCGCCATGGACGACATCTGCCGGCTGGCCACGTCGCGGGGCGTCCGTCTGCTCTTTGATGCCGAGCAGCAGGCGTTGCAGCCGGGCATCGACGACTGGTCCCTCGAGTACATGCGCCGGTACAACGCGGGCGGCTCCGCCGTCGTCTACGGCACGTACCAGGCGTATCTCAAGGCGACGTGCTCGACGCTCAGCCGGCACCTGGAGGCGGCTCGCGACGGCGGGTTCGCCCTCGGCGTCAAACTCGTCCGCGGCGCCTACCTCGGCTCCGACCCGCGCCACCTCATCCACAACACCAAGGCCGACACGGACGTGGCGTACGACGGCGCCGCCGAGGCGATCCTGCGCCGGCGGTGGAACGCGCAGCTCCGGCCCGAGAAGACCGAGGGCACCGCGGCATTCCCCAGCGTCGGCCTCGTCCTGGCCACGCACAACCGCGAGTCGGTCCTCAAGGCGCAGGCGATCCTCTCCGAGGGCGCGGCGGCCGCCGACGTGGCGTTTGCGCAGCTGCAGGGCATGGCGGACGAGGTCAGCTGCGAGCTGGTGGCGCGCAACGGTGCCGGCGCCGGCGACAAACCCCGCGCCTACAAGTACCTGGTCTGGGGATCGACGGGGGAGTGCATGAAGTACCTGCTGCGGAGGGCGCAGGAGAATCGGGATGCGGTGCAGCGGACGCGGGCCGGACGGGATGCCATGCGCACGGAGCTGGTGAGGAGGATCAAGAGCATGTTTGGGCTTGCGAAGTGAGAGGGTGGAGGGAGAGGACGGCGTTTCGGAGGGATGGGTTCTGATGAATTTGATGCGATTATGACAGCGATGACTTTCACATGACAATTCCAGTATTTAGCGAGCGTATTTACTCAACCGGTTTACACACTCGGAAACCAACTCTTGTGATCTTAGTTGGGTCACAATCCACGTGGTGGTGGGACGAGGGAGCCGCCTGGGCTAAATGCTGAATGTCGGCGGACCCGTGTGCCACGGCCAAACACCATCCCGCAGCGCCGCCCGCCTCTGTGCGGGTTCTATTGTATGTGACACCTTCAGCCCTATTTGGGCGAGGAGATGCCTGCTCCAGCCGCCTCTGGTTCAAGGATGGATGCCAACCAGAAGGGATGTGGAGCCGTTGCTACGAAGGCCGTTCTGGATGCCTACATCTCCCATCATGGGAGCTCGTATTCGGCGTGTCCGCACACTCCACCGCGCAGTGTTCTCGTCATGCACCTGAATTTCCCCTTTACTCTCCCCCTCACAGCCCCCGCAATGCCATCCCCATGATGGCCAGCTGCTCGCTCTGTCTCAACTTCTCTTGTGGGTCGGCAAGCCGATCCAGCAACGGCACGCCATTCAGCCGGTAGTATTTGCGCACCTTGGGCCACTCGGTGGCTTGCGCGATCTCGGCGTCTGTCAACGGCGTCGGTGTGCCTTGGACATGTTCCTTCAGGTGGTCCCAGATGGCTTGTTGAGGAGGTATTTGGGCCGAGGCGTCATCCTGCGGGGCTGTTGGTGGTTGGACCACCTTGACGACGATTAGGTCTTTTGTCTTGCCGGGCGTGATGCCCCATCGCCGATACGCATCTGCAATCTGGACCAGTCAGCGGGGGCAAGTGCTTGCAGAGCAGGACCGAACGTTGTATGTACATTGTTGCTTATATTCATGGACACCACAATCTCTGAGTGGACGTTGGGCGTCCGTAATGTCCCGTCCAGCAGCACATTGACGGCGCTGTATACGGCCGAGAGCAGGTGGAGGCGGGAGATGACCGAGGAGGCGTCGATAAAGGCGTATTCGAAGTCGCTGTTTCGGGAGAGCAGCTGCGCGTGGAGGAACTCGGCGTTGCTGACGTTGCGAAACAAGGCGGCGTATACTTGGTATGCGGGGGGGATATGCTCGAGGTCGAGCTTTTCGAGCGTCATCTTGGGTCTGGGGTGTGCTGGTTGGTTGCGTGTCGAGGGCTGGTATGTTGGATCGTCGCTCTGGCCGAGGAATCTGCCGCGAAATCTAGAGCCACGAAAAGCTGTCCGCGAGCGTGGTGGTTGCGTTGCCGATTTTGCGACAGCTCCTGTGTTTGGCGTGTTTGGGCCAGGTCGAGGAGGGGCAGCGCGGGGCTGCGGCTGTGGATTGATTGCCCTGCGCCTGCAGTCGGCGAAGCCGACAAAAGACGCCAAGAAGTCCGCCAACCCTAACCCGAGTCTTTCTCCGTGGGGTCCATCCAGCTCCCCCATTGGCTAGGTGGATGCTGGGATGAAGGTCAAGCCCCACCAGTTGCCCACCCAGCCAGGCGGTTCTTGGGGCAGCGGATGATGCTGTGGGATGGCCCCACTGCAGTTAAGCTTTCTCCAACCAGCCCCCAGACGCCCCCTGACCAGCACCCACCCAGCACCCAC
Organism: Staphylotrichum tortipilum; assembly: GCA_033296695.1. NCBI lineage: Eukaryota > Fungi > Ascomycota > Sordariomycetes > Sordariales > Chaetomiaceae > Staphylotrichum > Staphylotrichum tortipilum. The sequence continues at coordinate 48,062 of MU855393.1, read as the reverse complement.
CCAGCGCTTCAAGGTGACAGCCAGCACATGATAATCGCCTAGCGTGAGAAATAAATTAAAAATCACGCCTGCCTCGAATGCAGCGTGCGCCTGTCTGTGCCGGCACTCGACAGTGGACCTTGGCGCCGGGTCATGTTACTGCGCCCCCCTGAGCCTGCTGAGGCCGCGGCATTCTCCATCGCTCGATTCGCTCCCCATCATCAGCTGTCGGCAAACCCCGTCGAGCACCCGACCCTCGATCCTCGATTCTCGATCCGCGAACCCTCGACCCGCACACCCTCGCCCTGACTCGCCCCGAATCGGCCCAAGCAGCGGCACGGCTGAGCGTCCATGATCCGCCTCGCGTTGCGCAACTCGGCGTCGGACCATCGCAGCGACATCAATTGACGGGTCCCTCCCGCCACCGCCCCGGCCGCCCGTGTTGGCGCGGCACAGCATCGCCCCAGAGTGCACCGGGTCCTGCCGGTCGCCGAAACACCATGCCACCCAAGCGACCCAGCGACGCCGGCGATGGCCCGCCCGACGGTGTCTCGGTTCCCAAGGTGAAACTGGCGCGTCTCGAGCGCGGGCCCGAGGACTTTTCGAACGTGGTCAAGAACAAGCTGCAGTCGTACACGCGTACGGGGCAGGCCTGCGATCGCTGCAAGGTACGTGCGTGCGTGCGTGCGTGCGTGAGTGGTGTGGTGGTGGAGGTTGGGGAGATAGCGGTGGTGGTGGTGGCGGCGGCCGCGGCGGACATGACTGTCTCTTCCTGCCTGGAGGCAGCAGCCGCAGCCGCAGTCGCAGCATACCACCCGTCTCCGAATTGAAGCCCGGAATGCTGTGCGCGCGAACGTAGTTGACTGACGTGCGCGATGCCGCAGGTGCGCAAGATCCGCTGCGACGCGCTCCCCGAAGGCTGCTCGCACTGCGCCACGCAAAACCTCGACTGCTATGTTACCGACCGCGTTACGGGCCGCACTGAGCGGCGAGGCTACCTGCAACAGCTCGAGCGCGAGAAGGGAGCCATGCTGGTGCACATCCGGGAGCTCGAGAAGCTGCTGGAGAGCAACGGCATCGAGGTGCGCCCGTGGCAGTTTCCCGGATACACCACTACCTACCCGCCGGGCGTCACGTTCGACGCCATGGCTCAGGAACCGTCGTCCAAGGATCAATGGCAGCAGGTCGGCCTTGTCTGGGTCAAGAACGGTCGCCAGAAGCTGCAGCCGAGCACCGCCGCCACTGCTGTCAGCGCATACACCCCGTGGTCCCTGCTGTCGTCGCGGTCCAAGGACAGCTACCTCGGTGTGTCGTCGTCCGACAGCGCGCCGCTGAGCTCCATCAAGGGAACGACGCTGTCCATCCTCGGCGCGACCATCGACATCACTGCCTTTGATGCTCCCGACATGGACGAGCCGCCCCCAGGCACCCCCATCGGGTCGCCCCTGTACAACAAATCCGTCATGGCCTTCCTCCAGTCCTGCCTCAACATCAATCCGCCAATGGCCAATGTCGACCTCCCCTCCCGGAACGATGCCTTCACGTACGCCGAGTGGTACTTTCTCATGATCTCGCCTTTCCTCCCCATCCTCCACAAACCGTCCTTCATGCAGCTTGTAAGTATGGCCACCAGATCACGCCAGGCTGTCGCTAATCCCCACAGCTCACCCGCATCTACGACGAGCCCAACTTCAAGCCCTCGGTCCCAGAACTCGTCAACGTCCACATGGTCTTCGCCACCATGTACTTCCAGTACGGCATCCGGAACCTGGAGGAGCCCGAGAAGCACGCCCAGCTCAACGAGCTCTCCAACAAGCACTACCACTGGAGCCTGAGCAAGTTTTTTGATCTCTCCGGCTCCCAGACGGTGACGGCGGTCCAAGCCCTGGCCATGATTGTGTCGCATACCCGCAACTTTCCAAAACCGGGCTGCTCCCTGACCATCGCCACCTTCGCCTTCGTCCGAGCCATCGAGCTCAACCTCCACCGGGCCGTCAAGCTCCCGGGTGGCGGCACGAACTTGGACCTCGAGATACGCAAGAGGGTCTGGTGGGCCGTCCTTGCCATCCTGTGCACCCTGAACGGCCGCCTCGGCAGGCCCATGCCCATCTCCATGGAGGAGTTTGATGTCGACTTTCCCGTCCCCATCAACGACGAGTACCTCGGCGAGGAAGGGATCCTGGACCCTTCCAAGATTGGCCACTGCAACTACCACGTCGGACTTATGGGATTCAAGGTCACGCCGCTGTACATGGAGATGTACTCCAAGATCTACAGCGTGCGGCGCGATCCCGCCAAGTACATCCCGGTCGTCAACCAGCTCGAGGCGGAGCTGCAGAGCCTGCTGGACAACCTGCCGGACGAGTTGAGGGTCGGCAAGTGTCAGCCCACGAGCCAGGTCTTTGCGCTCTACACCCAGGCTTTCTGCCTCGAGTTCACCCTCTGTCTCAGACACCCTTCCGTTTGTCTGACGGACGATCCCAAGATCTGCGCCGAGAACACGAGGATCTGTGAGGACACGGCGAGGAAGCTCCTCAAGGTGGTCTCGGCCCTGTTCAAGATGAAGTCGCTGGACACAACCTGGTATCAGCTCGCCGTCTACGTGGCCGCGATATTCTCAATGCTTGTGGCGCACTGGCAACGACGATACGAGACGACGGCGTTCGAGGTCAGCACCCTGCGCGAGGAGATGGCAGAATGGCTGGCCATCGTTGGGGAGATTGGGCGGCTTTTGGGTAAGTCATTATGGCCCGGCTTTGGCGGCGGCCTCATACTGACGGATAGCAGGGACCGGCAGCCGTCTGGCGTCCGAGATCAGCGCCATCATCGAGCGGACCATCAGCTGGATCGAGCAGGACATGGGCCGCAAGCCCGCGTCGCCTGCCCAGGGCGCCATAAAACAGCAGTCTCCCTCATATCAACAATCCATGAAGCCCACGCCACAACTCGAGAATCCACTCGTGCCTAGCAACGCAGGATCCGCCGCCCAGGACCACCGTGGCGCAGGCACGACCAACGGAAACAGCTACTACGATCCCAGCGTCGCCGCCCCTACTGCAGCGTACCCATCGCTGGGCTACGCCGACCAGACAGGAAGCGCAGCCGCCGTCCAGCAAAACGGGAACGGCGCCGCCGACTCGGCCGACGGTACGCACTACCTCTACGCAACCGCGTCCGCCGCAACCGCGGCGACAGCCTCGAACGCCACGGCTGCGATGGAGCAGGCGGCGGCGCAGAATCCCCTGATCGCCTTCGCCTCGCAGGCGACGCAGCACGTCGCCGGACGGGCGGCGGCCGATAACTGGCCGGCGCAGACGCAGCTCATGGCCCACACGGCCGCCGCGCCGGCCAATCCATGGCACGATTGGACCAACGCCATGCAGGACACGCAGGACCGCTACAGCGCCAACGCGCTGCTGACGCTCAACTCGGCGCGGCCGGGCGATGTCGGCGCCGGCGGCGTCGTCGACCACGTTAACCAAGGCGACGCGATGGGCAGCACGCATGCTGGGCAGTGGCCGCTGCTGCTCTTCCACGACGGTCCGGGTGGCGTGAGCGGAGCTTGATAACAATCATTTTTCGGTCCTTTTTGATCCGTTTCGATTTGGTCATTTGATACCAGCCATCATTCTTTTCTCTTGTCATCTATGTGGCCCGCTCTCCACCCTGTCGGGTAGAGCGGCTATCTAGGGTTCTTTACTACTTGTCTTTGGACGGCTGGGATGAGCGACGGAGTTCAGGCGTCACGGGAAACACGAACGGGTATAATATTCGTGTGTTGTTTTGCATTTGCTGGGTTTGGACACACGGCGCCCTTGATTCCCCCTCAAAAATGCAGGCTCTTTGTGTCTTGGGCGACTTGGACACGATTCACAATTCTTAATCACCCCGCCGACGAACGGGGGGCTTCTCTTCTGTGTACTCGGGGTCTTTTTATAGAGTATACGGCCGGTACAGGAAGAGGATTTGGCAGCGCAAGCAGATAGGCACAAATTGCTTTCTTCCCGATGGGATGATTTGATATCATTACAAACTCTCGACTACGTATACCACCTGGCCCCTGTCGACGCTGAGATGCTGTGCTCTGCGCCTGGACGGGCAAGCTCGACGCTCAGCGACCTTCCTTGCCACCACTGACAAACTGGACAGGCTGCGCCTCGGTACCGGATCCCTCAATGCCCTTGGTCTCTCCATCGTCGCTGGCCGACTCGGCCGGCGGCAGCTGGTTGCGGCTGCGACGGCGGCGGATGAAATCGTCGGAGTAGCGGACGATGGCGAGGAGGAGGCCTACGGCCAGCACGGCGCAGGCAATGGTGAAACCCTGGCGGTAGTAAGGCTTGTCCTCCTGCCGGAAGATTTGCGCGCCGTAGATGCCGGCGATGTTGGCGCCCATGATGACCCTGGGTTGGTTAGCCTCTTTTGCTGTGGGCGCGGAGGGAGAGAGGAAGAAACGTACATGGCCATGGCAAGGGCGCGTACTTCGGAGTCGTCGCAGGCCAGAGACATCCAGGCGATGTTCAGGGGGTGCGAGAAGGTGCCAAAGGTCTGTGTCCAGACGACGCCAAAGTACCGGACACCGCGGAGGTCGCGAAGCTCGGTGAAGATGCGGTTGAAGATGTAGCCGAGCAGGTGGCAGGCGAAGCCGGCAATGACGGTCTCGCCGCGTTTGTTGCTGGACGTCACGTTAGAAGAAGGCTGGTCAATGGGACCGAAGGGGAACCCACAAGTGATCAGACACATAACTGAAGCCAAATGAGACGGGAATCTGGAGGAAGAGACCGACGGACGCCATGGCGTTGCTCCTTAGGGCGCCAAAGCCAAAGCTGCTGACGATGGACGGCGAGTACGTGTCAAAGGCGCGCTGGGGGCCATTGTTGCACAGGGTGATGAGGACGTGGAACCACAGCCGCCAGTTGGAGAAGGCGCGCTTGAAGGCGCCAAGGTTGATGCTCTTCTTCTTCTTGCCCTTCATGGGGTCATCGAGGAGCACGCGGGTCTGCAGGATGTGCAGCTCGCGCTCGTTGAAAAGGGCGCGGCCCGGCAGGAAGGTCGGGCACGGGTTCCGGAACGAGTCGGGCAGGCAGAGGCCCAGGACACAGCCGCTGAGGAGGGTGAAGCCGCCCATGATGACGAAGAGCCAGAACCAGCCGGCGCGGTCGGCGACGCCGCGCATGTGCAGGATGCCGTAGGCCAGCAGCTTGGACGAGGCTTGGCCGAACTGGTTGCCAAAGTAGAAGAACATGACGCGCTTGGCAGTCTCCTTGCGCGTATACCACGTCGACAACGTCCACAGGCCACCGGGGATGAAGCCCGACTCGGTCATACCGAGGAGGAAGCGGGTGGCGATGAAGGAGCCGTAGCTGTTCTGGAAGGCCTGGAAGGTGCTGACGGTGCCGAAGAGGAAGAGCTGCAGCGTGAGCCACTTGCCGGGCCCGACGCGGTACAGGATCATGTTGGAGGGGATCTCGAAGAGCACGATGCCCAGCGAGAGCATCTGCTGCCCGACGTTGAACTCGTTCTGCGTGACGCCGACATCCTCCATAAAGCGGTCCGTGATGGCGTTGGCGATGTTGCCTCGGTCGAGCTCTGGGGAGGCACGGGTTAGTCATGACGGCGGCAGGTATCGGGGAGCAACGACAGAGGCTTACGCAGGCAGAAGAAGCCCAGTGTCAACAGGGGCATGATGGTAAAGTCGAGCCTGTCCGTGTTAATCCATTGCGGTAGTTTAGCCTCCAGTCCGTCAGACTCACTTCCGCTTCGCCTTTGCCTCCTCCTCGGGAGTCCAGTCGCGCTGGAGCGCCAGGCTTTCCTCATCCTCGCGGGGGGCCGGATACTGGTCCGGATCGGCAGACTTGATGTCGAAGCCGGCCATGATGGAGGATCCTCCAGCCGGTGGCGTCGCAGGGAGAGGCGCTAGCTTCGGTTGTTGTCCGGAAACTCAAGGCTGGGATGGTCCAAAGATCACGGCTTTCGGCGGGCTGATAAGACCGGTGGAAACGAATGCCGACTCGACTGTCAAACTATGTAACCCATCAGGACATGCCGGATTCCCAACCGTCCTTATAGCCACTCGCAGCCCGCAGCGGTATCCCATGTCGACCTCAGCTCTCATTCTTGGTCTCAGGGGCCTGCCCAACCCACCCCCCAGCCGATACCCCCTCGACGGCTGAGCAGGAGCACCAGGGCTGTTTCTGGGCGCAGATGAGAACATCGGCAATGGCGAGCACGCCATTCTGCCCGGCGGTTGTTCAGTTGCTTGGTTGGGCTACCTAAAAGTCTTGGGGTTCTTGGCCGGTTATGTTTGTTCTTGGAGTTGGCAGCCTCCAAACTTGGCGCATCTGGGAAGGGCGAAGAACCGACAGTGTCTTGCGTCTCTTTTCTCTCGGCAAAGCTTGGTTCTCATGGCGTCATCGAAGTCTCCTGTGCGTGTACTGTGGGGGTCGTGAGGGAGATAGTGTGCACATTGCCTTGGCTGGTGTGGTGGTGAAGGCTTGACTAATTTCTAGCTCTTAAGTGCTTTAAAAGGCAAGGTAACCCGTGTCTAGTTAGTTGGCGTGTCAGTTTGAAACTCTGAGAGACTCTTCCAAAATTGTTACGCCTCGGTGCCTCGAGCAGCATCTCGGCCGTCATCACCACGACAACATCCTCACCCGCGACTCATCCTCCCCCCCGCCCCCCAACTCTGACTTGCGCGAGGCTCATGAAATCCTCGCAGGCGCCCCCCGCATGGAGGCGCCTCCCGCCCGAGGGCTGGAACTTGGCGGAGGCCGCTGAAAGGTCAGCGAGCTGGTTCCAAGCAATGCCGCGCCGTCTTGGCCCTTGGCGATGGTCCCCGTGGGAGTGCCAAGTGCGATAACCACGCCGCCAAGCGAGTCTGGATGGCACCGGATGGTGACCGGCGAGCACGAGGGTGCGAGGTGAAAAGATGAAACCTGCCGTTGGCAATCGGGTCGTGGGGTGTTGGACGGCGGCGAGGATGCGGGGGACTGGCGCGGCCAGAGAGAAGGACTGCTGTGGCTGGCGGCGACAAGCCTGGAGCTCACCGACGCCATTGAGCAAGCTGCGGGAGGCATGAGGCCATGGTACCCCTGGAAAAAATCAGATGACTTTGAAGCCGTTGGCTGCTGTGTTCTTTGTTCGGGTCTGCCGACTCCCCGAGCTCGCGGTTTGCTGGGTCTTTTCAGCTCTCAGGGCAGTTTATGAATTTCGCATGAATTGTCTAGTCGCGTTGGTTGAGACATGGGGCTTTGGGGTTTCTCACGCCTCGCCATACCGTTCCCTCCGTGAGTGGGTTAAGGAGCATCACCCACAAAGAGACGACAGAACGACTCGTCAGGCAGCTGGGAAGAGAGAGCGAGCCCGACAGCACCCGGTGGCAGACCCTCGTCGAACAAACCCCAAAAATGTAAGTGATGAGCTGTGCTCGGCAATGCTTTCCACCTCTTTTCTGGTAGTTATCCTTGATCTTGAGTAAAATTTCACGGCCCTCTCTCCGTTGTGTTATCCTCATTCTCAGCAGGAATGTGTCCCGCCGCTTGTATGTTTATCTCTGCCGAATAACTAACTATGCCCTTGAGACACCATTGGGTTCGTCGAGGATGCCCTTGATTCGGTTAGGGGTCGCTCAGGGTCGAGGTTGGTCAGAAATGACGTTGAAATCAGTCGGGTGTCGAGGTGGTCGGGGATGTCTTGAGATTCCGTTCGCTTCGTTGAAATCACGACGGCTCAGGCTGCTGGAATTGTTGGGGTTGGGCTCGCCAGCCTGATGCAGTCGAGTTTTGTGTCGCACCTGGCAGTTGCGAAACCACAAAGGAGCAACAGAATGTAATAACTAGCCTGCATTTCAGAAACAGTAGTTATGGTGTTGCGGGAACAGGGAAATCCTGGACAGCTGCGCAAACGAGCCATCACCGTATCATTGGTGCTGCTTTTACTCTCTTGTCTCTTGTTGTTGCTCTGGTCGGCCCATTTGTTTTGCACCGATTCCTGCCAGCCCGCTCCAACCTGCGACCATCGACCTTCAACACCACCTCGAAAACAAATCACCGAATCTCGCACAAACAATCAAGACAACAATGCCGCCCAATTTCGCCCCCATCATTGTCGTCGGGGCATTTCATGGCTCTGGCCAGCACCAACGACGTTGGGACTCGGTTGTCCAGGAGGTGACTGCAGCTGTCGCCTATGGCGGACTCGGCATGTCAACGAGTCAAGTGAAGGCATACTATACTCAGGCCCTCGATACCATCTGCACCATGCCCAGACCGTGTCAGCGAAGAGGCATTCCACCTCCTTGTCTGGCAGTACCTCTGCCTCGCTTTCTGTAAATCGACATACTCCTACCCTCTCTTGCCACCGCTAACGTATGCCGCAGCATACGACTTTCCATGAGAGGACCAGTTGGCCCGCGCGATATGGGAGCCGGGCCGGGCGCCGCCCTCCCCTTTGTAGAAAACGTATTACGGGAGGGTCAGCACGGCCACGCAGATGGAGGTCATGAGGCGACTGGGGAGCAAACCCGAGAAAGCATCCAGCTGCTGTGGAGACTACATCTCGAATACCGGCGGCGCTACAGCGCACAGGAGCGCGGTTTTGCCGCTGGTCCAGCGCATTGCCCATGCCGTGGCTTTGATGCCTCGGACCACTCGACTGATCCTCGACGGCCCAGATCTACCGCTCTCCAAGCCGCAACCCTGGCGTCCGGGCCCCGTGTTCCAGATCTTCTGGCCTCCGCCGCACAACTGGATGATGCCGTCGACCATGTTGGGAGACGTCCTGTGGTGGATCATGAGCGCGTCGAGGGACCTGACGCAGCTCCATCTTTAGGTGATTTGCGGCCACGACAGTCTTCGGTACACACTCGGTCGGTCTTCCCAGCCCGCTGCCCTGGCCCAACATCCAGTCATCCACACCCTCTATCTTCAGGACGGAAGGCTGGATCTTAGCACCCTGGTGGCCTTCCTCTCGGCTCCTGCCGGCACACTGGCCCGGCTGCACCTGGACGGCATGATCCTCCTCTCTTCAACCCTCCTACGGGGAGGCCCGGTCAGGGCACCCGTCTCCTGGGCCGGGTTTTTGGATCTGCTGCGTGCCCGCCACAGCGACACCCGCGGGAGGCTCACGGCGCGAATTCGCCGGCCAGAAGGTGCCGAATTCGCCAGCGGGTTAATGTCCGACGCCGATCGGGCGTTTCGTCGCGCGCTTTTTGACCCAGGAGCCGACGGTCTCAGTGCGGCCGACCGCTTCGTCGAGAGGCTAAGCGACCACAATCCGATGGCAGAGGTGGAGTCAGCGGGCGGTATTCTCATCAACTAGGAGGCATTCTACCTCGTCGTCCAAGCACCTCTGCCTCGCTCTCTGTAAGTCGACACACGCCCCCTCTCTCCTTTCGCCATCATACCCTAACCCTGGCAAACCAGCCCCTGAGCTGAACCACGAGGGATCCGCACGCCAAGGCGGCCCGGAGCATTGGCTGGACCCTTCGCGCATTTTCGGATCGGCTCCCACTCCACCAACAATCATCACAGCATCATCAACAACTTGGCTGCTTCTTTTCTTTGTGTATTTTTCTTTTTTTGTTTTCTTTCCAGCCAGGGTCGCTTCGGGCACCCAATGCCGCTGTTTCGATGACGCGCCCCTCCCCGACCGCGCTCCTCGGGCACGGCCTGCGCGTGCTAATTCCGCTGTCGCTTGCGCTGACCGCGTACCTCTACCTGTTCCCCCTCTTCGGCTCGTGCGCATTTCCGCTGCCTCCCCTGCACAGCGCCGCCGCTGCCTCAAACACGGCGAATTCCCGCCGCGCCGCCTTCGTCGAGACCGCCAAGGTCCACCTGCACACCTCGGTGGGCGCCGCCGCGAACTCGACCGCCTTCGTCCCCTCGCGCCCCATCGCCCCCTTCCGCCTGCTCGCCCTCGGCGACCCGCAGCTCGAGGGCGACACGTCCGTCCCGACCGAGTACCTGGGCGTCTTCCCGCACCTCAAGAGCCTCGTCCGCCATGTGATGTTCCAGTCCGAACACTCCTCGCTGCGCCAGCGCGTCCGCCAGACCTTCCACGACCTCGTTGACGTTCTGCTCGAGGACACGTTCGATGCGCTCGAGTCGCTGCGCAAGCGCCTCGACCACGTTGGCAACGACTTTTACCTCGCACACATCTACCGCACGGTCCACTGGTGGGCGCGCCCGACGCACGTGTCTGTGCTGGGTGACCTGGTCGGCAGCCAGTGGATCGACGACACCGAGTTCTACCACCGCGCGGGGCGCTACTGGAACCGCGTGTTCCGCGGCACCGAGCGCGTCCCCGACGACCTCGCCGCATACCCCGCCGACGAATATGACCTGACGGGCTATCTCGGCGGCGGCCCGTTCAACGAGTCGACCACCTGGTCCCGCCGCCTCATCAACGTGGCGGGCAACCACGACATTGGCTACGCCGGCGACGTCAATGACGAGCGCGCCGGCCGCTTCGAGAGCGCGTTCGGCAAGGTCAACTATGAGCTCCGCTTCGAGCTGCCCGTGACGGACGCTGCCCTGGTCGAGACCGTCTTCGACGCCGACCGCAAGTCGGACCGGCTGGTCCCCGAGCTGCGCATCGTCGTGCTCAACGACATGAACCTCGACACCCCGGCCGTGTCGACCAAGCTGCAGGACGAGACGTACGCCTTCATCAACAACGTCATCAACACGGCCGCCGCCGTCGAGTTCAAGGGCCACTTCACCCTCATCCTGACCCACATCCCGCTCTACAAGCCCGAGGGCGTCTGCGTCGACGACCCGTTCTTCGACTTCCACGAGCACGACGGCAGCCTCAAGGAGCAGAACCAGCTGAGCACCGCCGCCAGCAAGGGCTTCCTTGAGGGCATCCTGGGTATGTCGGGCAACGCCGACGCCGCCGGCCGCGGCCGCGGGCGCCGTGGCATCATCCTCAATGGCCACGACCACGAGGGCTGTGACACGTGGCACTACATCAACCAGACCGCCGAGGATCTCGAGTGGGAGGTCAAGCGCTGGCGCCAGGCCAACGCCGCCGGCATCGTCGGCCGGGACGAGCTCCCCGGCGTGCGCGAGGTGACGGTTCGCAGCATGATGGGCGGCTTTGGTGGCAATGCGGGGCTGTTGAGCGTGTGGTTCGACGAGACGGCGTGGGAGTGGCACGCCGAGTACGCGACATGTCCGCTCGGCACGCAGCACATGTGGTGGTTTGTGCACATTTTGGATCTGATCGTCGTCATCGGCGTCGTGCTGTTTGTCGTTGGCACCGTGCTGGCGGCGCTGGGGGTCAATGTGGACGGGGCTGTGGAGCAGTCTGTGGTGCGGCTGTGCTCGCCGCGGAAGAAGGTGGCCAAGGCCAGCACGCCGGAAAAGGGGCCGATATAATCAAGGGCGGGGCTTGGGGCGAGGCTCCGCCGCTGTAGTAGTATGTACTTTTACATGTGCAAGCTCATAATTCTGTATACAATTCAGGTTTACTTGGAGAATGCCCAGGGTCACCCTTGGAGCTCACGCGCAAAGGAAATCACGGCGGAGTTACTATGGATGGAAATATCCCGACAAAAGGGGGCATTTGCTCCCAGACACTGAACACACTCAAACGGCGGAGATGCTGGCGCGGAAAGAGAGGGGAGCCGCACCCAGACACCAGCCTGCCACTCCAATTTTATCCCGCCTCCCCCAGTTTCGTCAACCTGAGCCTTCAGACGCGAGACTGCTCGCCCGGGCGCGAGTTGAGGCACTGGCCCTGCCTGCGGACACTGCGTCAGTTCAGATATCATCAACATCACAGGAACTGGCACGAGGCACCTACTTGTGGAGGTCGCCCATGGCGGCCCGGAGACAGCCCATCACGTCGGACTGCTGCTGCTTCTGCCGCTGCTGCTGGTCCATCTGCTGGCGAGCCTGATTGATCTCGGCCTGCTCCCGGAGCTCCCGCGCCTCAGCCTGCTGCTGCTGCTGCTGTCCCATCTTCTGGCTAGCCTGGTTGATCTCGGCCTGCTGCTGCTGCTGTCCCATCTTCTGGTTAGCCTGGTTGACCTCGGCCTGCTGCTGCTGCTGTCCCATCTTCTGGTTAGCCTGGTTGATCTCGGCCTGCTGCTGCTGCTGCTGTCCCATCTTCTGGCTAGCCTGGTTGATCTCGGCCTGCTCCCGAAGCTCCCGCGCCTCGGCCTGCTGCTGCTGTTGCTCCTGTTGCTGCTGCTCCTGCTGCTGCTGCTGCTCCTGCGCAAGTCCGACGTTTTTGCTCAGATGCGACCGGGCAATGTGGTTGCGACTCTGCTGGATCCGTGCCTCTGCCTTCTCCTGGCGCATCGAGTCTTGTTGGTTGGCGTCGATATGGGCGTTCTGGTGGCCCCGGGGGTCCAGCGGCTGGCGGATGCCGAGGGCACCCTCGCGGATCTGTTGCTGCTGGGTCTGCTGCTGGGCCTGCTGCTGGGTCTGTTGCTGATCCATGTCGACCTGCTGCGGGTGGGTCTGACCGAGGGATCCGAGGAGTTTGCGGACTTTGAGGGCAAGACCGTTGTTGTTGTTGTTGTTGTTGGACTTGACGTCGGAGTGCGTGGACATCTCCGTGTTACCCAGCGTGACGGTGTGAATGTCCGAGTCGGGGCGGTTGGCAGAAGACACTTGCTTGCGGCGCTCCGCCAGGGAGACTCGGCCGGCGGAAGAGATGCCGTTCGAGGACGAAGAGCGAGACGAGTCTTGAGCGATATCCACTCCTGTATGCTCTGCCATGGTGTTGGAGCCGAGAAGAGAGTTGGCATCCTGGATCTGGCGGGCCCAAGATGACGGGGAGTTGTTCGCCATCTCGTCCTGGGCGTGCTGGGTAGGGACGGCATTGTCTCCCACCTGGCCCACGTGGAAGTCGAGCCTCTGATGAGAGCCCGTGGAGTCGTGGCTCCGTTGTTCGATGCGGTTTTGAGCAATGTTGACCTCGTCCCGGTTGCGTCCCTGAGCATCAGAGGGTCCGTCGGGGTTGAACGTGGGCAAGCCATTGGCCGTGCTGGCTGCAAGCGCCATGGCAAGAACAGCGCGAGTGAGCTGCATGATGTGGGGTGGTTTGTTGAATGCACTGAAAAGATGGTTTGATTTGAGAGAGGCTGGTGGCCCTGGGGATGGGAACTGATGTCAAAGTGGGAAATGTCGGGGCGGGTGTGGTTTGGCAAAGCTGGCTGGCAACGGGACAAGATCAGGGCCAACTTTATACCTGTTAAGAAAGCCTTCCTCGCGATCACATCGTCAAGTGTTCGTAGTGCTCCGAGATGCACGACTGGATAGGCTTTTGTTTGCTCTGCTCCGAGCCGTGCCCTACGCTTCTCAACCACGTATTCAGCGGGCACAAGGCGAACACCCGCGCCTGTTTCTCCTCCTTGGGCGGGAGCCCAACCAACCCCATGGCGACAACGACGATGCCGCTCGTGGGGAGGCATTGTAGACACCGTTGAGCCGACGGGGACGGGCATTAACAGGACACACCATGCTGTTTGTCTGTAGGTCCCCAGGTTCGCCGTCACACCCGCGGGGGCAATACGATACGAAGACTAGTTTTAGAGGACGTACGGCGCGGCGGAGGCCCACTATCGCTCGCAAGGGCCTAGCCTCTCGGTCCCGGAGTTTTCTCGTTTCGGGGTTCCCGTTGGGAATGTGTTGAGGTAACTGTCCTAGAGGCCCGCCTGGACGTCGGCTGACGGTGAAGCCAATCGTCCGTGTACACAAAGCCCTCAACCGTTGAACCTTGCCGCCGTGAAACGGGCTTGATGCCGTCCTGGTCCGGGACTGTGTCCCACCCGTTGTGGCTAGCGAGGCTGATAAGAAAAGCCTTTGGTCTGAAACATGTTTGCCCTCCTTCAAAGTATCCGCTGTGACACCGAGCGAGCCAACACTCTGCTCGAGAGCGATGGCAGCGGAATCAACAAGAGGGCCAAGAAAACGCCGGTGGATGGTCGTACAGTTTATTCTCGTATGATACAAGGCCCAGAAGATCATGCTCCGAGCTATTATGTTTTTGTATAACGTCCCGTTGTGTAGCCCCCGCCCCTCCCAGAACACAGCATGCGCCCCGCATTCAGAAGTGGGCCCGGCATCTCGTTAAACCTTGGTGACCGCGAAAGTGGGGGGTTGGTGGTTTGTGTTGATACATGGCCAAGTCAGCGCCAAATCGAGGTTGTTTAGCTGCTCTTGGTCTCGCTGGCGCTCGCGGCCTCGTCCTTCTCAGGCGGGGTAAACCAGCCAAAGAAGGACGACTTCATGCTCTTCATGGCTTCCTTCTGGGCCTTCTCCATGGCCTCCTGCTCCTCCTTGAGCCACTTCTCGCCGTTCTTGCGGATCTCCTCCTCCAGCATCAGGTAGTTGCGGATGCCGCGCTCGCGGGCAATGTCCTGTAGCATCTTACCCTTGGCGAAGGCCTCCTGCGGGTTCTCCTCGCCCTCGGGGGCCACCATCAGGCTCATGTTGCTCGGCTTGAGGCCCAGGTGGCTGCTGAGCCAGCTCATGCCACCGCCGCGGGACGACTGGGCCTTGATCCGCTTGTTATGCTCGGCGCGGGCCAGCGCCTCGCGCCGGGCAAACTCGGTGGGGATGTGGGTGCCGTCAAACGACTTGATGACCTTGCGCACGTCGTTGTACTGCATCGTGTGAATAAACTCGAGGAACGGGACCAGCGACACGAGCTCCATGTCCTTGGGGTCGCTGGTCCACTTGGGTAGGATGATGGCGTTCTCGGGCTGCTCGCGCACATGCTTGGCGTTGGTGTCAATGATGATGACCTTGGACAGGTCACGGTTGAGATAGGACAGGTCCTGTTCCGGTTAGCTGGGGAGTTGGGGGCAAAGAGCATCGGGGAACCAGCGCACCTTGATGATTTCACCGTCCTTGTACTTGGTGGCCTCGCGAAACAGCGGCCACATGATGAAGCGGTACGGGTCGAGCTTGCGGACCAAGGGCTCGCCGGTGGCAAAGGGGACGGTGGTGAAGAGCACAATCTCGTAGTACTGGCTGAGGTAGTGCAGGAAGTAGTCGACGCCTGGGCGCTTGGCGACGCGCCAGCCATGGTCGCGGGTCCACTCACTGTGCACCAGCATGTCCTCTAGGCTGATACACAGCGTGTACGGGCGCTCAAAGGACGGGTCGGGGTCCGGGAGCAGCTTCTCGAAGGCGGGCTCCTGGTAGTACGTCACCGTATCGCCCATGCGGGCCATGGCACGCTTCCACCAGAGGTCGACGCTCCAGCCGTTGGGCACCTCGGGCTTCTTGGCCAGCTCCTCCTCGCTCCAGTCCCGGCCGAGGTACGCCACGCCCAGCGCGGCCGTCACGCCGCTGAGGGCGAAGGCCCAGATGGCCAGCTTCCGGCGGCGGCGCTCAGCCGACGAGACGTACGCCGACGCTGGCAGCTCGCCCTTGGCCCGGCCCCCGGGCCCGGCCCCGCCCCCGCCTGCCTTGGCCGCTTCCTCCTCCTCGATGGCGGCCAGCACCGAGCTGTCGGTCGCACCCTTGGCTTCGTACGCGAGCGTAGAGGGAATGCCTTGTGTCAGATCGGGGAGCTTGGAGAGGTCTGGTATCGGTTCTTGGGACGGTTCTGTTGCTGTCTCCGGCTGGGCTGGGTCTTGCGGGGGAGGGGTGGGGGGAGGAGCGGCCGCGGCGGTCTTGTTCGGCTGAGGGTTTGCGGGGTTCTGGGAGGGGGCGGAGGGCGATCTGGAGAATCTCGGCGGCTGCGGCTTGTTGTCGTTGGCCATGCCGCGGGCCCAGACGGCGGCGGGTAAGGCCCGGGGGCGAAGGGCGGTTGTGGACGTCGCGGCGGCGCGCAGGGCCACGACCGGGCGCGCGGCTGCTCGCGACAGCATCATGAGTGGCTCTCTGTGCCGGGACGGCCCGGTGGACTCGGTTGGGGGCGAGCTGGGGGGTTGTGTTGGGACACGGCGCCGGTGCCGTGAGTTGAGCTGGGTGCGCCTGGAATATCGAGCTCAATCAGCGGCTCCAAAAAACCTTGCGGCGTTGTTCGGCCAAAAAAAGCAAAGCTGGAACCCTCCAAGCCGGAGCAGCACGGGCCAGCGCGCTAGCCGCATGTGGCCAGGATTCGAGGTGGAGCCCTTCCGTCATGGCCGACGATTCAGGACCCCGCCTCCAGACCCTGGCAGGCTCACGTGCCCCACTTCCAATCGCCCCGCCTGCAGTGGCAACCCGCGTCCGATTTCTCCGGGTCTTGCGTGAGGCAAGGGAACATTTGGCATCCATCCCCCCTCATTCTCGGCGACGGACATCCAGCCCTGGACCAATTTTGCAGGCAGTCTTCTCATCTTCTCTCCGAGTACTCAGCTCTTCGCGCCACGCACGCCGCTGCCGGGTTCCATGGGCCGCGACCATTCCCCCGCCAAACCATCCCTTCGTTCGACTCGCACCGTGATGGCAGCTGCGGCGGATGGATTCTAGAGGGTGGGCCGATCTGCCGCGTATCAGTGCTCGCCATGGGACCACCCTCTGAGTCCTGCCTCTTGATCATCTCGAGCTTATTGAAGCCTGTCTCTGCGCCGTTGTGTTGATAAGTTTTGCTCTGGTGAGAAGTCCCAGCGGCGTGTCCCGCGGCCACTGTGCTAACATGCGCGCCACCCCAGCATCCTCCATCCACACCCTGCCTTTTCAAACGCCCTCAAACCCCAACCGTCACAATGCCCCCCCGACGACCGCCAAAGAAGGTGTCGCGGGCCGCCCGCGGCCCTTCGCTGCCAACACCCGTGCACTCCAGCCAGATGACGTCGCTCAGCTTGACTTACCCATCCACCTATGCCTCCGAGACCGAAGACGGCCGCGACGGCGTCTCCACCATACCGATCCATGCCCTGACGCTCTCTGATCCGGCCAATGCGCCCGCCGAGCGCCCGCCCCGGAAGCAAAGGCGGCCGTTTCGGTTCCTGGACCTGCCGTCGGAGCTGCGCATCGAGATTTACATGCTGCACTTTGAGGGGAGCGGCCGCGTCATCGACCTCGACTCGGACAACTACAAGCTGATCTACAGGAAGCTGGCGATTCTCTGGACCTGCCGCGCCATCTACCACGAGGCCTCGCACGTCTTTTACGCCACGCGTACGTTCCGCATCTTCCCCACGCAGCCCGGCCGCTTCTTCAAGACCAAGAAGCCGCTGCTCGCGCGCCTGACGCCCAGCCAGCGCCGCTCGCTCACGTCGCTTGAGCTGCGTCTCGGCCCGGGCTGGAACAAGCCGCCGCGCGGCTGGGTAGTGAACGCAGCCCTCGGACTCGCCGGGTGCGTCAACGTGCGCAGGCTGGCCGTGTTTGTCGAGTGCGACCCGAGCGACAATGTGTTTAAGGGCTTCCGCAAGGCCGACGGGTTCTACGAGGGCTTCTCGCGGAACCTGCTAGACGCCGTCCTGGCCGAGATGCCCTTTGTCGATCGTGTCCACTTTGACGCCTGGAGCAGCGTCAAGAAGAACGGCGCCATGATGACGGGCCTCGTCGACGTCGCCAGGGCCCGCGGAAGGACCATCTGCTGGGGGCCGGAACGGAACTGGACCGACGATAAGGAGGAGAGCACCATGATTGCGTTTTTGAACAGTTCGGAGTACCGCTTGGGATAATTGGCCCCGCTCGAAGGGGGCCCGTTGTATGATTTGATGCTGTTTACAGACCGCTCAGCACCCGAATTATGTCTCTCGCCTCGTCCCTTGCCCCCTCGACGATCTCGGCTGCCCCCTTGACGCCCCCGATCAGTCCAATGTCTGCACCGGCATACGTGGCGGTCCGTCCTTGTGGCCCCCATGCCGCGTCGCCCTTGCCCACGGCCTCGTCGTGGCGCTGCTTGAGGTCGTCAAACGACGCGCCCGCCTGCTGCTCCTCCCAGCTGCGGTTGATGATGGTGCGCGGACTGAACTGCTCGGGCCACCCGTAGGTGCCGCGGAGGTGGTTGTACAGGTGCGTCCGCACCGTATTTGCGCCGCCGTCGCAGGCCCGGACCACCTCGTCCTGGTACCCCTTTTTGATGCGCGCCTCGCGCGACGCAAGGAACCGCGTGCCCATGGCCACCCCCGCCGCGCCGATGCTAAGCGCGGCCGCGACGCCTCGCCCGTCGGCGATCCCGCCCGCGGCGACCAGTGGGATGTCCCTCTCGCGCGTCGCGTCGGCGATCTCGGGCAGCAGCGTGATGAAGCCGATGCCGTCCGACGTGCGGCCGTGCCCGCCGGCCTCGGCGCCCTGCACGACGAGGACGTCTGGGGCTGACGGGCTCCGCGTGGCGTCGAGTGCCTCCTGCAATGTGCCGATCTGGAGCCAGATCTGGGTCTCGGGGGATGCCTCGCGTAGCCGCTTAGTCCAAACGTTGACATCGGCCTGGCCGTTGCGGGGGGCAAACAGCCAGGTCGCGGCCGGCCGGTGCTGTGACACTGCGGCTGCCGCGATGTGCAGGTTGCCGTTCCAGATCTGGAAGCCGACGCCGAGCGGGAGGAGGGATCCGGGGGGCCGGATCCTGGCTGCTGCCACGAGGTCTTTGGCCGTTTCCAGGTCGGCCGCCGTGGTCTCTGGTTTCTCGCCCGGGCCGATGAAGCCAATCCCGCCGGCACGGGCCACGGCCACAGCGAGCTCGGGCCCGGTAAAGACGCGCATCGGCGCGGCAACGATTAGCGGGGAGGCGGTCCAGGGGTATGCCGCCACGAGGCGGTCTCGAAGAGCGACGGCCTGAACCTTGCTCATCCTGGCGGCGGTGGTCGGGGCGGGGTACGTCGTGGTGCTGATTGGAATGCCGAGGGCCGGGAAAAGGGGCGGTGGGAGCGGGCCGGGGTGATGCGTTCGGGATGCGACACGCCGTAACCACGCACGTTGAAGGGTTGTATAAACTCGAATCGAGACCCATGGCCTCTGTGGCAGTTTGGCCAGCACCATCCGCGCGGTGGAGAGTGGAGGCGTGCGACTCATCCGCGGCAGTTCAGTGTCGTCAGACCCATCACATACCGCGAGGGTTGGCGGTGTTGGCTTGCCGGCAGGCATCGGCGTCCACTTCTTAGTAATCACGTACCCCTGAATGATGGGGGTTCTTTTGGCTCCTGGAGTCCCGGGCAGTCAGGGGTCGGATCAGTCGGCAAGGCATTCAAGTCTTCTCACGGAGAACGCGGCCAGCCTGCTAGCCTCTGTTGCGCCTGGCTGGTCTCGGCCAAGTTTTATCACGCTATAGCGGCAGTCCGAGGTGCCCTTTGAATGATCCCCATTACGGATAATTAGGTAACTAGTTATTGATTTTAGTCTTTCTGGCGCCCGGGTCAATCCTCGCCCTCGCCCTCTCCCTCTTTCTGCAAAGACATGCCAAGACTCATTGGTTTGGTTCTCAAATCCTCCCAATTCCTCGGGACGTTTGGCAGGGGAACAATGGGCGCCCCTGTTCGGCGCCCTCTCAACCAACCAAAGGGCCAGGAGCCCGCCTGGTGCCAAGAGCCTCGCCCTGTCCCATCGGGACAATGTTGGCTGATGCGCTCGCCCACCCACCAACCAGGGACGCAGGGCAGACCAGCGCTCGGACCGTCGAGGCGACTCGAGCCAGAGTGTAAATTATGGCAGTGGCTCCGAGTGGAACGCTGGCGTCCTCTCCAGCAGCATCACGTCCAAATCCGGACGCATACATGCGCCCTAGCATCCCCTTGATGCCACGAGAGCGGACCACCCTCGTGGGCGTGAGGCGGCACGGCACTCGGCAAGCCGCCTGCTGCTCGCTCGGTTGCCCTTCCTGGCCAGTGTCCACTTGCCACTTGACTAGGTCTATGAGCTTGTGTTCAAGGCGGGGGTTGGCAACCCATACCACTGATGCCTCTGTTTACCAGTCGTATGTTCCGCGCCATCGCTTGTGGGAGATTTACGCGCCCCGACCCGCGCCGGCACCAGCACTCGAAAGTAAGCAGACATGTCAACTCCCGAGATTCAACAGGGGGTTGCTCGCGTCTCGATTAGCCCGAAGGGGGCAGGGCCCATGCGGGAGGTTGAACTGTCGTCTGTGCTCTGGTGCCCGTGCGTGGTTCCTCTCCTCTCGGTCTGCTTACGGTAAGGTTGGGCTCGCGGGAGCCTCCTAGCTCAGAGCGACTGTGGCTCCCCACCTGGCCTGGGCCTGGACCAGCGGGAGGTAAGAGGGATTCCATATGTATGTAATCTGTATCCTGGCCGCTCTCCACCTGGGCTCGAGAAACCTGCTGCTCCCGCAGCGTGCATGCCAACGCCTCGGCCTTGCTGTCACTCCTATCGCCCGCCATGGCCTCAACCGCGTCCTCGAGCAACCCCAAACCCGACCAGTATGCGGATCCGCTAGCGACCACTCCCGACCAGCTGGCCTTTCTGCCTCACGACAATGCCGGTCCCAAGCTCAACGCCGTCATTTGGGTCTTGACTGCCCTGTCCGGCTTCGTCCTTGCCCTGCGCATTTACTGCCGCTTGAGCAGGAGCAACCTCTGGTTTGACGACATGTTCCTAATAGCAGCATGGGTGAGTGCCGGCCACCTCTTCTCGGACGGTTTCTTTTGCTCACATTGCTACTCTAGGCCTGCATCACCGTCGAGTCGGCACTCCTGACGGCCATGACTCGCTTGGGATACGGCCTACATATCTGGGACTTTGATGTCATGAACAACATGCCGCCGCTCCTGGTCCTCGTCAACGTCGCCGGCACCTTTTCCGTCACGGCCGCCATCTGGTCCAAGACCAGCTTCGGCATCACCCTGCTGCATCTGACCAACGGCTGGGTCAAGAAGACGGTCCTCTTCATCATCATCAGCATGAACATCGCCATGGGCCTGAGCGCCCTCTTCCCCTGGGTCAACTGCACGCCCCTCCGCAAGGCCTGGGACATGTTTGCCGAGGGCACCTGCTGGGCCCCCGAGGTCACGGTGCGCTACAACATCTTCTCGGGCGTCTGGTCGGCGTGCTCCGATATTGCCCTCGCCCTGCTCCCGTGGCAGTTTATCTCTGGTCTGCAGATGAAGAAGAAGGAAAGGCTTGGCGTCGGCGTCGCCATGAGCATGGGTATCTTGTGAGTCGATGCTGGAGGCGTTGGTGGCTGTTGCTGACTGCTTCAGTGCCGGAATCACGGGCCTGGTCAAGGTCAGCCAGATTCCCAAGATGCTGTCGAGCGACTTTGGTGAGTACTTTCCATGGGTGACTTGGGACAGAGCATGTGCTAACGGATTACAGCGGATGGCGTTGATGTTTGGTATGTTTGGGCATCAGCAGTTGAATCATCGAGTACTGACACCGCCAGGCTCTGGGGCAACGCCGAGACCACCGTCACCATCATCGCAGCCAGCATCCCCATGCTGCGCGTTATGATCCGGGACGTCGCCGTCTCCCGCCGGGCCTACGGGTCCAGCGACTACCACAAGGACGGCCTGAGCTCCGGCAAGCGCAACACCCGGGTCGTGACCATCTCGAGCGGCCGGGTCGGCAGGGAGACCGAGATCGCCAAGCAGCTCAACGACGACGACAGCGACAAGGGAATCCTCGAGGATGGCCACGATGCCTCCAAGCGCGGCTGCATTGTCCAGACCAACGACTTTCAGATCCAGTACGATAGGCGGGATGTGGAGAAGGGACGATGAGCGGCCGCGCGTGGTGGCCTGAATACATTCGTTGCTCTTGGGCTGTGCATCGCGGCCCCGCTCTTTTGCTATTCATTCATTCAGATCGACTTTTCTAGGTCCATATTTTTCTTCTCGTATTCATCTCTTCATCGTCATGAATGTGGCACTGGGTGGAGTGTGTGAACAACGGTGAGTGGCAGAAAAATCGTGGTTCAGGGGTTCAGGGGTTCGGCAGGGTCGGGGGCGGCGACAAACAGATTTCATCAACATTTTGACTTGCCTCAATCCTAAATTCAAGCCGGGTATACAACTACAAAACGCCCAAGATGCAATGCTATTCCATACAGTGTGGCCTCAGGCAAATTCAACCCGCAGACGTCCCTTTGGCCGACACCACTCCTCAATAAAAGACGGCCCGGCTCTTCCGCGGCACTCCCTTCGCGGCCAGGTTGTACTCGGAGCGCTTCCGTATCAAAAACGCCAGCCCGAGCAGCAAGTCGGTGTGCAGACGGGCGTCCGACGCGCGCAGGAGCGGGCGCACGACCCAGCCGGCCAGCCGCTCGGCCGTCATGCCGTTGACGTCGGCGGCGTCGGCGATGTCCCCCCACAGGTTCAGCAGCAGCTTGAACAGGCCGCGCCGCGGACCGTGGATGCCCATCAGGGCCTCCTCCCAAAAGTCGATGCCCTGGTCCAGGCGGGCGCCGCGGATGGTGGCCTGGCGCGAGAGCGAGATCCAGTGCTTGCCGACCGACTCGGAGATGACGGGCTTGGGCAGCTCCGCGAGGAACAGGAGGATCAGGCTGGCCGCGTCGTAGACGGTAAAGGCCGACCAGTCCAGCTCCTTACCGTAGCCCGTCTCGGGCGAGTTGAACGCCTCCTTGAGCTGGCCCAGGCGCAGCTGGTCTCCGTCGACGCCAAAGAGGTCTGGTGCATCCAGGCCGCAGCTCCGGATGTGGTAGACGCACCGCAGCATGCACAGCGGGTAATCCCGGGCAGCGCGCCTCGAGGTCCCGCCGCTGCAGTGCTTAGTGCTCGCCACGCCCTTTGCGAGCCGGATGCTCTGTGTGAGCGGGACCCCAAAGACGGCATTGGGTGCCATCGCTGGCCGGTCGGCGAGTGCTCGGGATGGTCGCCGTAAGCTGAGGTGCCTCAGGGTGGTTGATAGCTTGGAGCTGCTGCGCCGAAGCAACCCGTCCTGTTGGTGCGTACTCGGCATATCGCAGCCCGATGTGGCCGGCCGAGCTGCTGGAGACGGTACGTTAGGTCGAGGGTTCTCCCAGACAGAATAGAGCGCTTGGCCGAGCACGCTGCTCCTCCGGCTGTGCGACCGGACTTCGGCGCGCGGGGGAGGCTCGTCTTGCTCGGGCAGCTCTGTCACGGGCGTGCAGTAGCCGCACTCGACCCGGCGTCGGGGGGCGACAGTGGGGGAAGTCGGGGAGGCCGGGCAGCTCGAGCAGGCTGTGGGTGCGGCACCAAGCCTCGAGGCGGACCGCGGCGGGATAGCAGGCGCGTGGATGGGCATCTCGTTCAGCTCGTCGACAAACTCGATGATCTCGTCATCCCAGGGTTCAAACGAGGTCCGCGGAGACGGCGGAGAGGTTGTGGGTGCTGATGTCGATGCTATTGTCGACGGCGGTGGTGTGTGCTTCATGGCCAGGGGTTCTATCCCTTCCAACCTGTCGTAGGTAACGTCGATGGCGCTGTCGGGGACGCTGCCCAGGGAAGACGAGCCGCCATGTTGGTGTTGACTCACGTTGGGGCGGATGCAAAGGTTTTTCGTGTGCGCCGTTGCGTGTGCACGCAAGACCGGAAGATAGCGTCCAAGACTTTCCAGAGACATGTTTTGCCGCACATCTTGTTCCAGAGCACTTGTGACCTCGATGATCCTTGCGGTCAAAGCGGACAACTCGTCGTCTCCGCTCTCCTCGCCGGCGCCATCTTGTGGTTTCGTACTAGGCGATGAAGATCAGTACCTCTCCCCACGGTCACCGACTGTGGTGTGCTTACACTCCGATCAGGTCCGCGGCCAATCCAAGCACCAGTGTGTAGTCGCCCAATGAACGCCACAGCATGCCGATGTGGACGCGGCTCGCCAACCAGCGGGACTTTTTGTCCGCCCTGGACACGCCCGGCCGATTGAGCAGAGCGACACATCCTTCGAGCTCACGAACGAGAGCCGCGCAGCCTTCCAACGTTGCAGGAGTATGCTCCGCCAGTGCGGCTGGGAAGAAGGCGGCATCGTATCGCAGCAGGTCCAGCACACCGTCGAGCGAGTGCAACTCGATCGAGATGGTGTCGAACTCGGCCCGAGACTCGCGCACATCGCGTACAAACTTGTTGATGGCCAGCGATGCATTGGCGATGGCTTCGCTCGCCGCAGAACACCCCGCGCTCACGGAGCTGCGGTGAAGGCATGTCAGTGTGGTGTTCTAGTTGGAGAAGAGCAGGGGCAACTTGCATCCAGTCCATCTCGCCGAGAGATCTTGTGGATGGGGAGTGGTCTCCAGGTTGTTGTGAAAATGTTTAGTGGGGAGCCAAGGGGAAGTGTCGAGGAGCTGAGTTAAGGGAAAGGGCCCAAGCTATCAGCTGGTCGGTATCACCCCCGCCATGCTCGCGATCTAGCCCCGAATTCGGTCAAATGTTGACCTGGTGTGATGGCCCCCTGACGGATCTGAGGGAGTGGGGCAAGCGTGCGCAGGAAGACCAGGCTTCTCCCCCACCATTTCGCCATCCTTTTCCTGCAGCGTCGAGCAAGTCATCGACAGAAGCATCACATCAGCCCTTACCCCCTGCCTAGCCGCAGGACCCCACACACCCAGCATGCGTTGAGGCTTCTGAAAATGCGGGGAAATCAGGGAAGAGCCGAGGGAGTTGCTGCATGTGCCTCTTCCATCCGTTTCCCCTGCATCACTGAGCAACACCAGGGAGGCACCGGAGGGAATCACCCAAATTCTGATTGTTATCTCTTGGGCGGGAGGATTGGACTGTCAAATACCGTCGGCCTATCCGTCAGGTCGACAACAGTGCCCAATAACAAACTGGCGATCCTTCCCCACAGCCGAGGATTCCAAACCAGCGATCTGCAACGGCGGCTGGGGCTGCTAGCGCTGTCAAGACCCTAGCGTCACATGGACGGCAGCTGCGTCAGGTGATGAACCTCGGCACTCAACAAACCAAGTCTGGACCGGTTGCCTCTGATGGATTTTCAGCAGCAGGATTTAACTTGGAACTGGAGCATCAATGCAACGCGGCGGATTCCCCCCTCCCCCGTCTTCCAAAAACCTACAAGAATGGGCTTTGTCCGCTTTCCGGAAAGGGAATTGTGGAGCCATGTTGCCTGGTTGGGATTGGTCGACTGTTTACTGGGGTAAAAGCGAGGCAGGACATTCGGGCGGATGTCGAGAACACGGGCTCTAGGAAGCGACAGGGCGGAGAGAGCAGGCGAGCTAGTTTGAGAGAGACTGAGGATGGTAGGGGTGGAGCGAGAAGATGAAGAGTGGCAGTCCACCAACATCGAGAGTGGTAGGCCAACATGAAGAAGCGCGGCAGGTATCTCGCAAGGACATCGCATCATTCATTCACCTGCAGTAAGAAAAAAGACATCATAGACAAACATCATGATCAACACCAGGACTAGCAGGGACCCTCTCCAATATTGCCTCTACCAGCTCGTAGTTCTATACCTCGCTCTCCGGGATGGACACCCGGTCTTCCTCCTCCGCGGCTCCTTTGCTTCCACCGGGCTCCTCCGCGCGCGGGAAACAATGGAGATCAGGACAATACACCAAGAGACGGAAAACAACGGAGACCAGGACAATACAACAAGAGGAGGAATACACACATACAAAGAACAATGGAAAAAGAGGCGGAACACACACATCTGGCCATCATTTCGGGCTTCAAGGCAAGCCGACGGAACTGCACCGACCGTTTGAAGGGCAAAACTACGGATACCAACACAAGAACTACGACCTGACAGACTGCGTTGAAGGGCAAACCACAACCGTACTGACTGTTCAAGGGCAAAACCACGACCACATCCCGACCATTTCAAGGAGACTCGGACAACACACGATCGCGCTCCAGCTTCATAAAGGGCATGCACCGACAGCCTTCAAAGCGTCGATCCTTCAAGGACACACTCCAACAATCACGCCGGCGAGAAGAGCTTACTCCAGCGAGTCTTAATCGCGTTTCAGCCGTTTCAATGGCCGATTTCCGACATCACAAAAGAGTCGACCGCGGTTCGACGGTTTCAAGGGCAACAACAAGGCACATTCAAAGACACAGCAAAGTGGTGGAATACGCACAGCTTAGCAGGAGAGAGGTGGAATACATCCAGAGCCGCAAAGCGGCAGAACATAATATATGAAAGACAACCCAGAAGAGGCAGAGCTGCAAAAGCCGTCCAATCTCAAACAAGGACAAGGTTACTGACGTAGAACATACGGGTCATCTGAACCAACTGATAGATTATTCTACCTGGCTCGATGGTTCTGGATTCGTTGTCCCACACCCGACGGGCAGCAAAAACAAAAGGCCGCTATCCCTCCTCATCGTCGGCATACGCCACATGCAACGCCACCAGCAACCAATCGGCCCCTGCAGTCTGCCTCCATGTACTGCTTGCGCTGGCGACAATCTCTCTGATGCCTTTCCGGCTGTGACGAAACACACTGATCTTGTACACCAGGGCAACGGCCATGAGATCGACCTCGACAACCAGCGGGTCGCCGTGGAACCTGAAGCCGGTAAGCCTCCGCCCGCCGGACTGCAGGGCCTCAACAACGTTTGGATGCGTGTCCTTGTTCAACGGGAGGCCTGTACCAGCGAAGAGCGGGTTGATCATGATGCAGTCGTGGGCAAGGTATTCCTTGAGTGTCTCTGGCTCGTCGCAGAGCGCACGCCACAAGAGGGTCTCCATCTCGCGCGCCGAGGCGTAGTTGCGTTTGGAGATGGTGTCGAGGCGCGCATTGGAGCCCATGGTGGTGGAGGACGAGACATGGGGACCCGAGCCGGGCCCCGCAGATTTGTTGGTGAGGCCGAGGACGGTAGGCATGTTGGCGGTTTCTTTTCAACACGTTCTGGTTGTTTTCCTTTCCAGGCGACCCGGGGCTAAAGGGAGTACATGGCCGGTTTATCACGGCCATACTAGAACGTCTAATGCCACGCCGCTGACGTGACAGGGAGCCAACTTGACAGGCCAACCTTGCCCGAGTCAGGGAAACTTCAGTAACCTGACGTCAGGGCTGATCCCTAGCTCACGGGCCACCGTCACTGACTGAGCGTGCGGGCGAAAATGGTGGCGGATGACGCAACGTCGGGCAGCTGACCGTGTTTGACAGGGCTATACCATATCGCCAACAGCAGCCTTGCCCGAAAGGGCATATAAGTCGAGTTTTGGCTGGTTGGCCTGCAGATGTCACCGTGACCCCATCCCCTTCTCCATCCTTGAACAAAAGACAATCAACATGGACGACAAAGACAACAACACCTCGGGGGTTACGGGCACCGCAAAGGCCGTCACCTCGACCCTTGGCAACACGGTCGGCGGGCTGGCCAATACAGTTGGCGGCGTCGTGGGGGCTGCTTCGCGCGGCCTGGGAGAGACGGTCACGGGCGCCACTGGCGGTCTGGGCAAACCTCTGGGTGATGGTGTCGCCAACATCGGAACTGGCGTGGAGGGCGGCGTGGCGTCGGTCGCACAGAGCGTCAAGGACGCCGGCGAGTGGAAGACCAATCCAAAGTAGGAAAGACATTGGCGTGCGCGGATGCTGGACAGGTTGAAGTGAGGGCATTCGGGATGACTTCATGTATCACAATTGAAGAATGAACCACTCGAACTGCAGTTCCAGTCTGAACTTGAGGGACATTGCCAATCTGTACATTCTTACGTCTTGCGGTGGACCAACACCTGAAACAGTCTGCTCATCAACGCCCGCCGAGGATGCCACCGAGGAGACCGCCCCCCAGTTTTGCCCCGCTCTTCAAGCTCTTGCTGAACGTCCCAAGCCCCAAACCCTCAAGAACACGGTTCAAGCCGAGTGTCCCGAGCAAGCCATCCACTATTCCGCCCAAGCCCAGGCCGGACAACTGGCCCAATGTCAGCCGCCTTGCCCTTTAACTAGGAAACCTTACTCACCAGTCTGCCGACCAAGTTCAGTACGCCCGCCAGCAGCAAACCGACGGCTGCCAGGATCTGGAAAAGGGGCTCATTGAGGAGACCCCAAAGCGGATTCAGCTCCTTCTTTGCATGCGGCATGTCCTCCAGCTTTCGCTTGGCGTTATCGATGCATTGCGTGACATCGCCGGCAAGGTCCTTGAGGAGGTCGGCCAGACGGTATTCCTCTGGAGTCGCCTCGCGTGCGACCGTCTTGTGTTTGGCATTGGCGGCGATGTGGCCGTCCGGGTCTAGGCCCTTGATGATTCCTTTTGCCTCGTTGAGAATCCTCCCGCCTTCTTCGATGAGAGGGCGGACTTCGCGGACAAGCGCTTCCTCGTCGCGCTCATCCTCGGGGGTCCGTTCAGCCTTGTCAATTTTCTAAGGGGCGTCAGCACCTAGACGTTGCCATGACGCGTTCGTCGACTCACCTCGGTAATCATCTTGCAAATGGGGCGGATGCTGTCGAGGCATTGCTCAATGCACATGGCCATCTGGATGGCCAGCTTCTTGTCCTGTTCGGCTCTCTCGCGCTTTTCTTTTTCTTCTGGTGATTCCTCCTCGGGTTTCTCCTCCGGAATGTCCTCGAGGAGCGAACAGTGGCCAATCTTGGTTCCTTTGTAGTCAATAACGTCGCCGTCGTCATCGATGTCCTTGCCGCTGCAGATTGCGAGGTTGCCTGAATTAAGTTTGCCGATAATGTTTCCGTCCTTGTCGACGACGTTCTTGCTTTCAAGTCAGCTAGGGAGGGACATGGGGAGTAGTCATATTGCTTGACTCACCCCTTCACGATTCACCTTGCGTCCAGACATAGGGCTCTTCTTTTTCTCCTCCGAAATCTCCTCGAGGAGCGAACAGTGACCAATCGTAGTTCCTTTATAGTCAACCACGTCGCCGTCGTCATCGATGCCCTTGCCGCTGCAGATTGAGAGGTCGCCCGAAGTAAGTTTGCCGATAATGTTTCCGTCCTCGTCGACGACGTTCTTGCTCTCAAGTCAGCCAGGGAGGGACGCGGGGGATGCATACATCCTCGCGCTTAACTCACCCCTTCACGATTCACCTTGCGCCCCGACATGGGGCTCTTATTTTGCTCAATTTCTTCCGGCTCCCATCGCTCTGCCTTTCCTAGCGTGTTCCCGTTCCGGTCCAAGATCTCCCCGTCTTGGTCAATCGCACGCCCAAACAACAACTTGGGGTCTCCGCTGATGAGCCTGCCCACGACATCCCCAGCAGGCGTCACGACTGTTCCGTTCTTGGCCACCGTGCAGCCGTAGAGTTCAGCAAATGGCCCCTCCTTCAGTCCCTCACGCTCCCCCTCGGAGACGAGATCGGCCAGGCCCAGGACATCGCCGCTCTCGCTGAGAATTCGTCCCTCCTTGTCGCACATGCGGCCCACCATCCTCTGCGGCTCGCCCTCCACGACTCGGCCAAAGATGACACCGTTGCCGTCCACAACGTTTCCAAGCTTGTTCACCCGCTTTCCCGCAAGAATCGACTTGTCCTCCACTGGCTCGGGCTCGGGCTCGGGTTCGGACTCGGGCTCCGGTTCCCACCGCTCTGCCTTGCCAACCACGTCTCCTGTTTTGCTAAGAATATCCCCGTCTGCGTCCACGGCCTTGCCCCTCAGCACTGTCGCGTCCCCTTCCACGACCCTTCCTACAATGTCCCCGTGCGACGTCACCATACCGTCCTTGTCAACAATTGCGTCGGGAAAGCTCTCGAATGGCGCCGGCTCCCGAAGCATCTCATCACGCTCGCTGTCTGGGATCGGCTCTGCCTTGCCGAGAACCTTGCCACTGCTGCTCCAAATGGCCCCGGTCTCATCCACCCTCTTTCCCACGAGGTACTTGAGCACACCCTCGGTCACGCGGCCTACGATCCGGCCGTCTTCAGAAGTGATGTTGCCGAGTTTGTTAACAGTGCCGTTTTTGAGAACCGTAAAGTCAACCTTCTCTTCTTCCTCGGGCTGTGCTTCAGGGATAGGTTCCTCGTGGGATTCGAGCATCGGGGTTCCCTCCTCACGACCTGGTTCCTCTTCGTGGGGCGCCTCCTCTCCGAGGGCAGGCTCCTCTCCGGGGGCAGGCTCCTCTCCGGGGGCCGGCTCCCCTTCACCGGCGGGCTCCCCTTTGCGGGCGGACTCCTCTTCACCAGCTGGTTCCTCTTTACCGGCTGGCTCCTCTTCGTAGACCGGCACCTCCTCATGGGCCGGCTCCTCCTCGTGGGCCTCGTGGGCCGGCTCCTCTCCACCGGCG
Source organism: Staphylotrichum tortipilum (assembly GCA_033296695.1). Lineage (NCBI taxonomy): Eukaryota > Fungi > Ascomycota > Sordariomycetes > Sordariales > Chaetomiaceae > Staphylotrichum > Staphylotrichum tortipilum. Next base: position 18,127 of record MU855393.1, on the reverse strand, counting down.
GGTTCCTTTCCAGCCATAAGAACAACCGGCACCTCTGACTTAGGCACAGCACTTTCTTCACCCTCCCAGCGGGTTGGGAACTCGGACTCTTGGAGAGGCCGTTTCTGTGGGGCGGCCGGCGACGTAGAGCCTGAGGCGAGCTCCTGTTTCGTGTTACGGGTAGCCGAGACCTCGGAGTCTGGGGCAGCAGTCGCCTCGGATTGCGGGGCCGGGATCGCTTCCGTCCCAGAGACTAGCTCAGGGGCGGGTGTTTCCTGAAGTTCCGGAATCGGGCGGCCCTTGTCCGGGAGAACAGGAACCTCCTGGTAGCCGGCGAACTCGTCGGATCCGGCAGCCGAAACATGCCTGGGTGTGATTTGGGCCTCGTCCTGCACATCATGTGACGCTTCGCCTCCAAGATCCTGCTGGTCCTCCTCGCGTTGGCGCTGAATAGGTTCGGGCGTGTGCGACTCAGTCGAGGAAGCTTTCGCACGTTCTGCGGCCTGGTTAACGTCCTCCCAGGTATCTTCGGTGCGCGGGGTGTTCTTCGCAGCGAAATCCTTCATGGCTTCGCTGGGTTCTTCAATCTCGGTGACCGGCTGTTCACCATTATGTGCTGCGATCTGCTCCTGAACGACAGGGGCGGTCTCGACCCCAGCAGTATTTTCCTCGCCCGCGACCAGCCCCTCGGGCTCCCACTCATCTTCCGGTTTCTGCTCCGTTGACCTCGACTCTACAATCGGAGTTTCATGCTCCGTCTCGAAGTTGCCGGGGTCGTGGGTGTACCCGCCCTGAGAAGGCTCCTCCACCGAGCCGTCATGTTTGCGCATGAGGCCCTCGGGCACAACAGCAGGGGAGCGGGGGATTTCTGGGGCGTTGTCATGGACCAAGCCGCCAGGCGAAGTTGGCCTGTAAATGGGCCGTGCCGTCCTTCGTGGAACAATGTCGCTCATGGCAGAGTTTGTCCTTGGGTGTTGTGAGAATTGTCGGTTGCTTGAGTCAATCTTGGCTCATCGAACATCGAATGTAATATTAGCTTCTAATAGTGCCGAGCTTCCTGTCCCTCTGACATTTATGTATGCATGCCCGACTTTTTCTCTGCATTGGACGAACCGCAGTATCTGCTTCGTTGTGTCCACGTCACTGAAGGGGAGTTACGTCAGGGACGAGTCCAAGAAATCCCTTCTTCCGGGAACTCAACCTTCTTGTTCACGGCTACTCAAAATCAAGTACCCATGATCAGCGGACCGCATTGACATTGGAGGGGGCTTGCAACGCGAGTTGGGATGACTTCATATGTCCAAGGACTTTGAACCAAGTCGGCCCGCGGTGCGTCCCGTGTGGCAAATGCGATTGCGATTTGGGAGAGTGGGGTGGCAAGGCGCTGGTTCCGTTTTGGCGACCGCCGTTTCCCCCCACCCGTTCATGCGGTAAGGGGCAATTCCCACCGACTTGGACGTCATCTTGTAGTTACAAAGTTGGCGTACCCATTTCTCCAGCCGATATCCTATGTCTGTCTCGGAATGAGGCACCTCTCCGCCACAGCCGAGGGAGCCCCAGGTCCAGGCAACCTAAACCAGACCGGACAATGCCCAACAGACGAGGTATCTACCCCAAACCCCAAACCCAGCACTTTCTGTGACCACGGCTCCAGGCTTGCGACTGATTATCGCGTTGCCGTCAGAGGTGCGTCACGCCCCCTGC
>MU855393.1:0-16408 GCA_033296695.1 Staphylotrichum tortipilum | reverse complement strand
TCATGAAAACGAGATGTGCGGCGTTGCTTGCTGACCAGGAAACACGGTGGGGATCCGGATTGTCAGCTGAACGCCCTCTCTCGTCGACTTGACATCCAAAAAAATGTCAGACGGGCTGTCAGTTGGGTTTTCCTTTCTCCAGCTCTCGGCGTTTTCTTTCCTTTGCGATTCTGTGCGTTTCGGTGCAGACTGACCTCCTGGGGTTGGCGACCGCGACCTCGACTGCTGGGGAGGTGATGGCTGACCTTGGCCGTCCACTGTTGGTCCGCTAGATGTGGTTGTTGACTCCGTCTGCCAGCCGACATCCATTCCCCCGTTTTCGTTGTGGTGCAGCGGGTTATTATTGTCGTGGAAGTGTCCGACGACTGTCCCCGTGCTGTCGAGGATATTCCCCATGTCGTCAACCATCAGGGAGCTCGAGGCATGGCCCACCACGTCGAATAAGCTGCGCAACCGCCCTGGTGTGGTCTTGATGACATCGTCGATGTACCCCAAGAGCTCTCCGTTGTCTCCGAGGATGTCGCCCCGAGAGTTTGATACGCGCCTCCCCACCATGGAAGGAAGGTCACCGGCAGCGCGGGCCAGAACCTGGCCGGTCTCTTCGCTCACGATGTCACCATCCTGATTTATCGGGTTCCCAACAAGGAGGCGGCCGATGGACGGCATAAGTTCTGGTCGATTTCCTGTGCAGATTTGTATCCCAGATGGAACAGGCGGGATGCTAGGGATGCTCGGTATCGGGGCGATATAGGCGGGGCTTTGTGAGCGGTCTTCAGGATTTCGTTGCTCAGTGCTTTCCTCGTTCTGGTTCGCGCGTCCAGATTCAGAGATGTCTTCGTGTGGCCCTGTAGGATTGGACTGAGGCCCCGACTCGGCCTGGTATTTTGACGCCATGGTTGTGCCTGATCCTGGGGTCGTCGTCGTGCCAACCTTCCGGCATCCATCCAGACGGACTTTGTCTCGGCTTTACTAATTTCACGTCAACAACTAAGCTATGGAGAAAGGAATGGGACGTGACAGTGTTTTGAAGCGGTGACGAAACTGGGTATGGTCTGATCAGTGCGGTGGGAGCTCGAGTTAGACACACGTGACAATGACATGATGATGGCGTACTGCATCTCAAACGCCAACGACCGTTGCCATGGAACTTAATGCCTCAACTACTTTCGCTCATTCCATCTGCACCTCAAACATCTAACAGATTGCAGGGTAGAAATATAGTCTCTAAAGCGGCAAGTCGTTCTCGTGGCTCACTGCAACTAGCGCTCCTACCAGTTCACATAGCAGATCCAAGTCGTCATGCTGAGACGCTTGCCCTGTTGGCTGTCTAGGCGACAGATGGCTTCCAAATAAATATATCGCGGTCCTTTGAACTCTAGGGTGAGTCCCATCGCCAAAGATATCTAGGGAATTGCAAACACGACCACAGTTTTGCGTTCCTAGTATGAAACGCGAGCCCAGAATGCCCGTACTCCCCGAGGGTGTTTCATCGGGCATAGTCTAGTTACTTTCAGTCCCCAGGAATTAGCCCAATGCTGAACCACAATTGATATCTCTATCCTCAAGGACAATAAACAAGATCCCTGGTACAGCACGGAACGCGCAAAGCGCCTCCGCACAGGCTGAGCTCTCCAGCTCAGGTTTCCCTGCATCGACCTTTAGCCTCGGCAAGACAAATGATGGGGCATTAGACGCGGGCCGAAGATCTTTCTTCTAAAGACTAATTAAAGGCCCGAAACGGCAACTCGAGAAAAAAGGTTCCTCTGCCCGTTGGACGCAGGAGAGGCATCGTCGGAAGGCAAAATGTAGACTCCAAGCACACAAACGTGAGAGACGATAAAAGATAACATACAACAAAGCAAGTTCAAGATCGCCGTGGATCTTGGCCTTGAGAGTGATCTCAATGTCGAGGTTGAGATCCAATCTGAGTCTGAGCGTATCGCTCTTGCCACCACGCTTGTCTTGTTGAGGTTGAACGGCGTTGCCGGTGACGCCACCTAGAACCCCCGTCGCCGAGTTGACGAGGCCGCCTGCCGTCTCTTGGACATTGCCGAGCGCGAGATCGTTGAGGGGGCCTTGCTGTCGGCGTTGGTTGCGTCGCCTCCTCTGAGGCCGTTGGTATTCCTCCGACTCTTCGCCCTCCGACTCGTACGTTTGTTTCTCGCGGCGGGGTTTCTTGTCCTCCGAACCACTCCGAGACGCCATCGTGGGAAGTGGGGATGTGTTGGGGGTGACGATTCTAATTCAACGTGAAAGGCAATGTTGGCTCGATCAAGGGACTTGTAGATTCACAGGATCAAGGCTGCCACGGAGCGTCCAGTGGCCACAAGAAGGGGCATTATAAGATACGTCCACCGCCAGCTAACCGGAAATCAGACGATGAAGTCATTTAATGATTCTCGGGAGGCGACCCCTTCTTTGCATCTCAGCTGTTTAGAAAAGTCAATACGCTCTGGGGAATCTTGAACCTGCATCCCGTTCCCAAGAAGGTCAATCCTCACCAACCTAGACATCGCCCCGCCGCCCGTCGGCCACGTCACTTTTCGTGCTATCTCGTCATCACCCCTTCTTTACCCATTCGCGCCCTTAACATACCGGCTATCCATCCCAAGAATGGGGCGCCGCTTCAACATCACTGGAATCCACTTTCGGCCCTGCGCCTCCGAACCGTTGGTGAACCTGGCATCCTTGTTCCATGCAATGGCCCATCCCTTGTCCACGTGGACGGCAATAAACGATGAGGAGTCAGACTCGAGAGTCAGCCACTGCTCGTCATCGCTCCAATACCATGGCCCGACTGTGTGGCCACCCAGAGTGTCCTGACGACTCCCATGCCGAACCATGCCGCTGTCCTCGTCGACAAAAATCCAGTTAAGCATGGGCGGGTCGTCAGCGATGGTGCTGACCAGCCCGAGTTGCTGGGCTTCGGACGGGTACATGAAATGGTAACCCGTGAATTTGTGGCCCGCCACCGGGAAGGATGGGTGGTCGATCCAAAGCTGTCGAACATTATGTTAATTCTCTAGGCATCTCCAACTATCCTGGCTACTCACGTTCCCACCTTCCAGGACGCAAAAGCAGTCGACCGGGTCGAGTCCGTCAAGCGAGACACTGACAACCAGGTTGAACTTGACTTTCTCCTTGGCGGCCGCGTCGGCCTTCTTCTGCGCGCTGAGAGCCTCGCATACCCCGATCGTCGTGGGGATGCTCGTGATGAGCAACAGACCAATTGGCATGGCGTCACCGAGCGGAGGACGTACAAACAAAATAGGTAGCAGATGGTAGCTCGCCAGGTTTGCGAACCCCCTGAATCCAAGAATCAGTTCGTCATATAATACCAAAAAACAGTGCGGGACCCCTTTTGTCACGGGTCCGCGCAGCCTTGACTCGTCTGACCGCTACCCTGCCCGTGATGTCACCGGCAACCAGGCTAGCTCAGCCTTGAAAACGGTTTGGCTGTCCCGTTCACACTCAAATTCCCAACCTGTGGCAAATCCGAACGTTCTCCAAGTTTTATGGACGTCATAGTCGTCGTGGCCCCGTGCTACTTTTATGCCCGTCTCAGAGCCTCCGTCAGGTGCTGGAAACGGTGTAGGTTCCTGAAGCCCCCCATGTCGTCATGGTCGGATGGGAACCGGCTGGAACGACGATGGAACTCCCTAAATCAACGGTGCCCGCTTTGCACTTTAAAGGTATTAACTATCTAACTGCGTTAGGCTAGTTATAGGTTTACCATGACTGCGAGGACAATGAGGGGGGCAATGGGGAGCGTAATGGTCGGGGCAATGGGGAGAGCAATGTGGGCGATCGCGGGGGCAGATGGAGAGGGTAATGGCGAGGGAAATGTTGAGGGCAATGGGGAGGGCAACAGCGAGGGCGATGGCGAGGGCAAACTTTAGGACAATCGGGGTAGGGAGGGCAACGTCAAGGATGATGCCGAGGGTGATAGGAAGCGCAATATTGAGAGTGATGTCGAGGGCGACGCAGCGGACGATGGGGCGGGCAATGTCAAGAATGATCGGGAAAGCAACCGAAAACAGTTAGATACCGTCGAAGTAGGGAGATGATTTCGTCGATTTAGGGTGTTATTCGGACCAAGATACTTTGAACGATCGTGTTTTGGGCAATGACGCCACAAGGGTCGTCGTGGATCCTGTTGGCCATAAGGTTGATCCCTGCTTGCCGAAGTTGGACTCGGCAGTGGTTTAAACCTGAGTCTCCAGTAACCAGTAACCCCCTCCAGGCCGCACTGGTCCAGACGCTCTGCAGGACATTGCCACAGAAGTAGAGAAGCTTACAAACATGTCATCGGTAGGATCCATTGACTACGTCGGGTATGAGATCGCACAAAATTTCTGACGAGAACAAGCCCCAGAGACAACAACGCGAGCAGGCAAGGCAAGGAGAGGAAGCACAGGACGGACAGCGCGCCCTGCACGAACACCAGATGCACCAAACCACCGCCGAAGACGAGCAGGAGGAGCAGTCCGACCGCAACAACCAACAAGCAGAGAGCCAAGATGGAGAAGGGAATTACGACGAGGAAGACCCCGAAGGCAAGAACCAGCGAGTTCTGGATGACGACTACGAACCAGATGATGATGGGGTGAATGCTAAGGATGGATATGACGCTGAAGCTGGGGAGCAAGAAGATGGCGCCAGGGGAAGCGATTTGGGAGAAGGCGATGACAATGGCGACGACGGAGACGCCGCCGAAGAAAATGCCGTGCTCGCCCAACAAAACGAGCCTGACGAAGAGAACAGCCCGACTGTCTCTCAACCGCCGACGCCAAAGGACGGCGAGAAGCCGCAACCCAAGTGGATGCAAAAGCAAAGGGAGCAGCCTCCAGCCCATGAACAACAAGTGAGACGCCACCGCCGCCGCCGCCGAAGGCCCGAAGACGAGAGTGATGATGAAGAGGATTACGAGGACGAGCAGGTCGACTACCAGCGTCAGATACAGCAGCAGCAGCAACAGATGGTCGAGAAGCAGCCCGCTGAGGGTGGGGGCAACAAAAACCCGCTCAAGCTCCGGCTGGACCTGAACCTGGAAATTGAGATAGAGCTTAAGGCGCACATCCACGGCGACTTGACGCTCGCATTGCTGTATGTAAACAGGCCCCTCACCCACCTTCCACATTTTGTGCCACACCCGTCACGGGATGGCGGCAGAGGCCACCGTGAGAGTGGGATTCCCCACCACGATACCGTGGTTCTGGCCCCAAACCAATAGCAGAGGCTAATATGGAAATAGTCAATGATGCCGGCCTTGATACTAGATGGCATGGATGGTGGGATCTGTAATGTTTTGGAATAGTCCGTTTAGTGCGAGACTGATGGACAATTGGCATTACCGAGAAGACAGGCGGGGTTCCGATATGTTGGCTAGTTAGTTGGAAGGGAAAGTCACTGTAACAGCTAGGCGAGAGAGGGTACTATTCTCCAAGTGTAACTACACCAATTATTATACAGCAGCACGGCGATACGGGCAGAAGCTGACTGTCTGGGGCATGCGGCCAGCACCATGAGAGAAAGGCAGATGGACGATGACTGCAGAGATATCGATAGGAGGCGTTGGCCGGCGTCGTATAATACCTAGTTACTCGGGACAGCAGAAAAACAGCAACCTAGTTCCAACCATGATGTCATGATGGGCCGGGGACGATTTTTGCCGCTCACGTCAGAGCTTATAGATGGCCAAACATAAAGCACAGCGGAGGCCGTTGCCGTTTGGAGGTATACCCCGAGGCTCGAGTCTTTGTGTTGATCAAATCAGACCAACCGCAAGGCGTCCAGGATCATTCATTTGTTACATTCGAAACGGAAACATGGCAGAGCACTTCCCAAGACGACCAGCGCAAGCGGCGAGGCGCGCAAGTGAATCGGCTGTGCAGAGAGCGGCTCAGGCAGAGGCAGAGCAGGTGCCAGAGGTATACGCTCGGGACATGGCACAACCACAGAGTCTTGAGCGGTTTCCAGTTGGCTCCCACCGACTCGCTCCTCGACGCCCTCAGGCTGTCAGAGGCGGCAGCGAAACGATGTTGCCGGCACCGCATCTCTGCGAGCGTGGCGGGAACGCCCCCGCAGTGAGGGTGGAGATGGACCTAGACCTCAATATCACGCTTCAAGCCAGGATAAAGGGGGAGATTGAGCTCTCGATCTTGTAAGTGGCGGACCATTCGGTTCAGCGCGGGCTTGGAGGCCTGCGTCGTGACGAGAAGCTCACGAACACTTGGCAGGGACTCGGAGCAGACAAGTCAGCAGCGACATTTCAGGTAGAGATACGTGGCGGATTTGATGGAGTTGGCAGGCCGGGTTATCGGCGAAGGGCTGCCGCCGCGGGCGAGCTGGGCCAGGTCCCCGTGAGCCCAAGTCCCCGTGAGCCCAAGAAGCAGCCCGAGTGGAGCGTTCCAAATCTCAGCAGACACCGGGTGGCGGGAGGGGAGGAGCAAGGACAAGGGTACGTGCATGAAGGCATGTGTGTACGTACCTCTCATTCCTTTCCTCGCATCCGCGGGGCGCTAAGAATTGCTGTCGGAGGACAGGGGCAGGTCGACCACGTCGCAAACGTGGGGCGGTGAAGCTCGAGGGGCAGTCTGCCTCCTCATTCTTGGCATTCGCTTCTTCCAGTTGTCCTGCCGTTCCCAACGCGGGCTGCGTGAGGGGCCTTGATGTTTGTTGTATTCTGTCATGCCCAAACCTCATGGAGACTGTTCTCGTTATTAATCGGTAGTAGCTTGCGCAAAACAAGAACGCGGGATGGCACTTGGTCTGGTCATGTTGACATGTGCAAGCGGGGTCGCGGGGTCGCGGGGTCGCAGAGTCGCGGGGTTGCTTGGGTGCTTGGCTGGTCACGCGTGAGCAGGCCGCGTGGTGCACGGTAAGGGGACGGGCAGCTTGCGTGTGGGATTTGGCCATCGATTCGTCAAGCACCTCGTCGAGACAACACACCCGTGGTACCAGCGCAGTGGCTAGCGATGCCCGATCCGCACGGCATATCGCTGCTGCCCAAGGTGGCCCTGGCAGTTCCGCGTTCCGACTTCAGGCGCAGGATGCAGCTTGTGCCCTACTCGGGGGCGTTTTAAGACCCCGTACCTCCTCTTGCATCTCCCTTCTCCAGCCCGGTTCCCTGCTGCATAACTGTCACCGCTTCCTGCATTCCACCGCCAAAACCTGCAAATCGCCTCCCGTTCCTCAGCCCTCACCATGGCCGCCGCTGTCGCCGTTCCCTTGTCCACTATCCACGGCGAGCTCGGCGGCGTGCTCCCTCCTAGCGCTGTCATGCAGCACACGCCCCGCCATGGACGGAGCAGGGGCATGAGCGTCAAGGGCAAGGGGACCCGGCGGTACAGCGTGGTGGAGGACCGCGATGTGACTGCCGCCAAGGCGCTCATGTTTGTCGTCAAGCGTGCCATCCAGCAGGACGACGTCGAGGACGGCGACGACGGAGAGTATCTGGTGGCGGACCCGGAGGGTTGGATCGGCGTCGCCGACGTTGTATGCTCGTCTGTCCGCGCGTGTCTGGTCTCTTGCTGACTGTCCTCAGCTCGCACATTCCCGCATATCTGCCCTGGGTGTCACCCTGGACGACATTCATCGCATCGTCGCGACCGCCACCAAGACGCGCTTCGACCTGCGCAAGTCGCCCAAGGCAGGCTGTAGCCCCGGTGAGGCGGCCTCGTGGCAAATCTCGCGCATCACGAGCAGCGAAACCGCCACAGCCCTGGTCCCCGCGGGGGACAAGCTGACCGCCGACACGCCCGATCTCCCAGAGTTTGTCATCTATGAGACCTCGTACCAGAGATATCCCCTCCTCCTGGCCCTCGGCGCCATCACCCGGGCTCCTGGAGGCGGTCAATATCGGTCGTTCGTCCCTCTGACCGTGGACGAGGATGGCAACGAGTCACGCCAGAACCCTGGGGCTGGAGACGGCGCCGAAGTCAGCATCTGGATTCATCTGCGCACAGCTCTGCAGGCGGAGCCCAACATGACATGGCATCGCAGCAGCGAGGGCGGTTTCATCGTCACGGGCGACGAGGTGCCAAAGAGTCTCTGGCACAAGGCCGTCGCTCGTCGGCCCGACGTTGGCATCTTGTTTGAGGACGGGCAGGTCCGCAAGGAGGTCCCCGCCAACCTGCGCGGCAAGGGGGCCAGGGGCAAGGCTCGCAAGGGCAAAGGTGCCATCAAGCGCGAGGGCAGCGGTGACGATTCAGGCAGCGCCAGCGAGGAGTAGTTTTGGGGGCGGGTTAAGGCGGCTTATCCGCTTGGAGCATCTCACCAAGTAGCTGCCCCTGAATCCGGTCATATCTCGGACTAAGACATTCATTCCAACCATACGCGCTCGCAATCTTATCGCCATGTGGAAGATGATGTGGCAAGGGCATATTTAATCTTGTAGGACATGTCCCGGCCCAACACGTGTTCTTAGCAGACTTTCCATTTCCGCCTCCCCCAAGCAAAGGCCCTGTTGCGTGATAATCTCCGCATCAATGCTCCTGGACTTTGACACTCGGCAGAGACACTTGTCTGAGACAGTCTTGCACTAAATTCCGAGCGCCGTGGCCTGAGACGGTCCTTTCCAGCCATAGCCTAGGACTCCAACAGCCATCGACGACGCCCGAGGGGAAATGTGCGTAATATCGGTTGACGGGTCGAGTTTGGCTGCTCAAGAGGGGCCGGCCCGCTGAGCTTTCATCTCGGGTTCCTGGGACCATCCATGCTGAACACTATGTGAAGCAGACAAGGTCCCCCTCGCCGTTCTTATCATGGATCATGGAGTTTGGCCCAGAGCGATCTCTCGAAGCCCAGCGTGGTTGACGCCATAGTCAAGCTTCACCTCGGCAAGGGCGCGAAGAGGAAAGAATTTGGGGCAACCCTGCAGCCAGAAGAACAGAGCAGCGAAGGAACAAGAACAGGGCTCTTTGAGATTGGAACTCTCCTCTCGAAAAAAGTTTGTTTTGCGAGATCAGAGACAGTTGGCCTCCTCGGAATCCCCGATGTCTCAAGTATTGTGGTTTGGAACCACGAGCGGCGACTTCTCCGGGCTGGCATGTATGTGCTCGCCGAGCGTCCGTCTTGAGAGACATGCCACAAGGGGCTTTAGATGTATGTAGCAAAGCTGAGGTACGACTACGAAGATCTTGAGCATAGCATCGTACTGGAGGGCAGCCCGAGATGAGGACCGACAAGATATTCTGGCAAAGTAGCGAGGAATAAGATATGTTGGAAGCAAACTGTATGTACAACATGTTCTCTGGATGTACTCGTGCCTCTTGCGGCAGCCCCTTTCGATCCGTCACCCCTTTTATGTGTCACCTTACCCCTTTCCTCAACCCCTTTCTTCTGCCACCCTCCCTGACCCCTTCTTTCCCACTCACCCACCACTGGGCCACCCTTCAATCCCTTCAATCCGAGTCGGTGCAGAACTGAGCGGTGCAGGCGCCGTCCGGGGGACTGCAGACCCCGCAGCTCGAGTTGCAGCAGACCATGCCGGCCGGGCACACCGTCTTGCCACACTGCGGCCCCGTTGGAACGCAGAGCTGCTTGGTGCAACCCTTACCGGGCTCAACACAGGTGCCGCAGCTCGCGTTGCAGCACTCCAGGCCGGGTTTGCAGACGGTCGAGCCGCACTGGATGGGGAGCGGATCGATTGGAATGGGCGGACAGATATGGGCGGTGCACGCCATGCCGGGCTTGACGCACAGGCTGCATGACGGGTTGCAGCAGGTCAGGCCGGCCTCGCACACCGTGTTGCCGCACTTGACACCCAAGATGGGGACGCACTGGGCCTTGCCGTCGATGACCTTGCATGTGGTGGTACTGGTGCACTTGACCGTGGCACAGGGAGTGATTGCGCCGTCCGACGAGAGATCGATCGGGTTACCGCGGACCCCTGCGGCAGCCAGCACGGCAAGCAGCAGGGCCCTGGCGGAGACGGAGAAAACAGCCATGATGAGAGGAGGTCGGGAGCGAGTGCTGGAGGCAGACGACGATGGAGGTAGAGTCGTTGAGGTAACGAGCTGGAGAGCTCAAAGCATGCTAAATAGGGGGCTCCCCACGCCCCAAGGATGCGCCACATTCTCTCGAATGTGGGTAAATCGGAGCGAGAGCTCGAATTAGCAGCACAAAAGCGACTCCAAGTCTATGCTGTGCTCGCCGCCGTCCTTCCGTATAGCCTAAGATGGGAAATCGGCGTCGCCAAGAGGCGCGCCCAGTCTGCTGCTGCTCGCTTTTGAGTCTTGGATGCGACGCGATAGAGGCTGCGCGGGAGGACAACGTCCCGAACTGACAGGCCAAGCCCGCCAGCGCGTTCGGAGCACCCGCGTACGGGCAAACGACGGCTCCCCGATGCCGTGGACGGTGATCCTTTCCGGAACGGCGACGGAGTATCAAACCGCGCTGACATGCCAACACCAACTCGCCAGAGAGAACTGCGCGTCCGCTGCCCAGGGCTTCACAGAGCCGTGTGTCCATGTAGGGTCCCGCCCAGCGGGGGGAGGTCTGTGAAACATGGACAGGCACACGAGTGGGCCAACGCGATCTCGCACTGCCGGCCTCAACAACGTCGGGCCCGAACGCGTGTGGGGAACGGCCGCTGGCGACACATTCCTGGAGGCGACAACCCTCTAATCCAGGGGGGGCAGATGACGTGGGTGCTTGAGCCGCGCGACACGAGAAACCGACTGCGATCGGTGAGATGCCTTGGGCCGAAAATGTGTTGAGAAGGAGGTACTGCGTACAACAAGATCTGCGCCAGCGGCCATGACATCAAACATGCCGGACACTTAAAAAGATGGACCAGGCAGCCGGGAGCGTCTGTAATCTTGGTGTTTGGTGCTCCCGAATCTCTCTCCAGCCTTCAACATTTGCCGCCATGGAACCCAAATCCGCAGACAGGTGGGAGACAGGCTCGGCCAAAGCCCGGTTCGCAGCGAGGTCCCAGGACAACAGCTCCTTCATCTGCGAGTCGCCCATCTCGACTTCCCCGTCGTCGACAACCCTCCAGTGCGCAGATGAAAGGGGGTCCATGGACGAAGCCAAGGAGGGCTGGACCCGGGGGGTCGGGTTCTGGCGGTGCTTCACGGGCCTCTGCATCCCCATCCTTCTCTCGGCCTTTGAGGGCAGCGTGGTGAGCACGGCACTCCCGACCGTGTCCCAGTCGCTCGGCCTGGGGCCCAACGCGTCGTGGGTGGCGACGGCGTTCCTTTTGGCCTCCATCGTGTTCCAGCCACTGTACGGGCAGCTCGCCGACATCTGGGGGCGGCGGCACCTGATGATGGCGGCCGTCATGATCTTTGGGGCTGGCAGCGGCATCGCCGGGTACGCCAACAACTGCGCCGTCCTGATCTTTGGACGCATCATCCAGGGGGCGGGCTCGGGCGGGATCGACCTCTTTGCCGAGTTGATCCTCTGCGACATCATCCCGCTCGAGAAGAGGGGCCACTATGTCGCCATCAAGGCCGCCGTCTACGCCCTGGGCACGACCGTCGGCCCCCTGCTCGGCGGCGTCTTTGCCCAGACCAACTGGCGCTGGTGCTTCGGCATCAACCTGCCCATCTGCGTCGTCGCCCTCGTCTTCATGTGGTTCTGGCTGCAGCTCAACAGCGGGAGCTCGTGGAAGGGCTTCTCGGTGCTGCAGCAGATCGTCCAGGTCGACTACGTCGGGCTCGTCCTCCTCACCGCCGCCGTGGTTTTGATCCTCTGCGCGCTCAGCCTCGCCGGCACCGTCCGCGCGTGGTCCGACCCGGCCATTGTCGTCTCGCTTGCCGGCGGCTTCTCGGGCATCGTGGCCTTTGTTTTTTGGGAGCGCTCCCGATGGTGCGCGTTCCCCATCATGGCGCCACACGTCTTCTCGAACCGGACAACCATCGCCGCCTTTGTCATCACGGCCGTCCACGGCTTCATCACGTACGGCTTCCAGTTCTACCTTCCGGCCTTCTTCCAGGCCGTGCTCGGCGCCTCGCCCTCGCAGTCGGGCGTCCTCATCCTGCCTTGCAGCCTCTCCATCGTGATCCTTGCCGCCGTCGGTGGCCCCTTGCTCGCGAGGTTTGGCAAGTACCGGTTGATGCACCTAGTCGGCTTCGCGCTCATGGTTGCCGGTTTGCTTCCCTGCATCATCTTTGAGGGCGTCGGATCGGTCGTCCTGTGGATCTCGCTGTCTTTCTTGGTCGGCATCGGCTCCGGCATCATCGTCTCGACGACGCTGCCGACGGTCCTCGTCGAGCTTACCGACAAAGAAAACGCCGCGGCGACCGGGTCATGGGCGTTCCTGCGCGGGCTCGGGTCCCTTCTTGGCGTCGCCATCCCCAACGCCGTCTTCAACGCCCAGTTCTCGGCCGACCTCCACCTCATCGAGGACTCGCTCGCGCGCGGCGAGCTCCGCAACGGCCAGGCCTACGAGCACGCCTCGGCTACGTTCATATCAAAGTTCGACGAACTAGTCCGCGAGCAGATCCTCGGCGCCTTCACCGCCAGCTTCAGGCTCGTCTGGGCCATCTTTCTGGCGCTGGCCATCGTGGGGCTGCTGGCGACCTTCTTGGAACGGCAAGTCCGGCTGCGCCGGGACCTCGACAGCGAGTTTGGGTTGAAGGAGCGGTAGACGGGAGTAGACATGTACATAGACTGGGTTGGCAGGCGACAGACTGGGCGACAGACTGGATGCATGGCTCGGATTTCCGCGTGTACTTAGTTCTCGGTATACTAAACAGGTGGCTCTCTCACTCCCAGTATTGCCGCCACTCCTCCTGTGCCATCCGGGCTTCGCCCTCGGCCTGGGCAGCCTGCAGCTTGAGCATGGCCGCCTGGTTGTTCAGTTGCGTCGTCTGGCTAAAGTCGGGCTGAGGACTGTCAGCATCGCACAAGCTGGACGCCCGGGGACAGACTCACAACTCCGCTCGGCACTTCGACGTGCCACGCATCCACGCGGCGCCCGCCGCCGATCCCCGAGACCAAAATGTTGTTGCTCGCTTGGTTTGCCTCGACCGACATGGCGTTGATGGCTAGGTGCTCCTGCGTGCGCGCCTGGATCCGGAGGACGGCCGCCTGCTGCTCCAGTCTCGCCGTCGTCATCTGCACTTCCCTCTCCTTGGCCCTCCGTTCGCCGACCTGGGACACGTTAGCAAAGCCAGCGTCAAACACCGGAAGCACGCACCTTTTGCCGCAGATGCTCAAAGTCTCCTGTTGAGACGGCCTCGCTCCACACCCGACGCATGCGGTCCGAGTAGAGCTGGCATGTGAAGTCTGACGGCATCGCGTTCGGAGCCATGTCGAACTTCCGGGCTAGTTCCACGCCTCGGGCGAGATCGGGTTGGATCACGTCGGCGAAGCATTGCTCACACACGGTAAAATTGAACAGCCGACGCATCGTGTGGCACCGGAGGGTCGTGGACGGAGAGTTTCTGGGGCAGAGGCCGGACGGGGCAGGGGAGGAGCCAGATAGACCTCCCCGCGGCCGTGGCGGATTCTCGCGCAGCCAGCTGACAAGCTGCGACACATCCGGGCGGCCCAATAGGCCCGATGTCACGGCGCAGCCGCCAACTTGCTGCAGCATCTCGCCGGACCGCATGTCGTCGTACGCGTCCGAGGGAACGAACGCGCAGGTTGAGTCCCGCGGGCCAGGAGGGTGCAGCGGGGCGAAGCTGGTGGCGATGGCCGGGCAGCACGTTTGTATGCTGATGAGGCACGCCGCGCACACGGTCCAGCCCTGGAGTGGCTGCGCGCCGATCTGCGGGTCCTGGATCGTGTACCACGTTCTCTGCGACGTCGCCAGGGGTTGCCGCGCCGAAGTTAGCTGGGCGTTTGGGCACTCGCCGTCCTGCGCGCGGATCCCCGCGACGCGAGCGAGCAGGGTAATGTCGTGGCGGCCGCCCTGGTTCATGGTGAGGAGCACCGTGCCCGCGATCCGCACCCAGAAACGCGACATGTCGCAGCGGACGGGCACGTTGGGCGGCGGGGCGATGGCGCCGCCCTTGGTGATGAAGGCGCCCGCGTAGGGCGTCGGGCGCACAAGCGAGTGGTAGCATGTCGGGCAGACGTTGAAGGCCGCGAACCGGGCGTCGTTGAGGCCAATCCAGTCCTGGTGGCCGGCTTGGGGCTGCTGGCGCGGACATGGTTCGGTTGCTTGGGGGACTTGGGCCTGGGGGAGTTGCCCCGCGAACCCGTCCGCGCCGTAACCGCGGAGCCCGGCGCTCGAGAGCTCTTGGGAGAGCGCGTTGAGGAATCTGCGCATGGTGGACACGAGTCGGGAGTCGGGGAGAAACGGGCGTGGAGAGAGATCGAAAGATAGCTGTTGGCGGCTCGGGGGGACTGAAGGATTCGGGGCTTGGAACGTAGAACCTCCCACACTCCCCCCTCCGAACCAGGCGCTCGCGCTGCGCTAGCACAAGAAGAGGGACGGCTCGGGCTCATGCGGCTCTTATCGTCCAGCTGGGTGGGCCGATGGTTGGGCGGGCATGCCGTTTGAGGCTAGAAAAGGCGGCTTGTAACTCGATCCCGAGCCCCCACAGTCCACTTTCGGTTTTTGAACAAGGCTGGGAGAAAGGTAGAGCTTTGCCCCTGTATTGTCTAGCTTCGCCGAGTATACCATTCTATCCTGCCATGCTCCATCTCAGTTTGTCGTCTGCTTCCTGACTCCGCCTGTCGCCCGTCTGCCGTCCGTCTGCCATCCGCCACCTCTTTGCCACTTTCTGCCCACTTCAGCCTCAGCGTGTCTGCAGCTCGCTGGCCGCCTCCGAATCGGCCTCCTTGCTCCGGATCCGCGCCTTGCCGCCGTCGCGGCCGAGGCAGGCGCTGGGGTGAAAGACGCAGAACACGCCAACGGCGATGAGCATCGGCGCAGCCTCAAAGATCCAAAACATCCACTCGTGCCGGAAGGCGTAGCCGTCGATGCCCTCAGAAAACTCGACCACGCGGTAGATGCAGCGGATCTGAGCGGTCAGAAGTGTCACCAGGAAAGGGGGGCATCGTTGCAAAGACTCACCATGATCAGGATGGACGACGTGTAGACCGCGGCGACGATGCGCTCCCACCCCGCCGGTGCGTCGTCGGTTGTCATGCCACGCTTGGCCAGGTAGTGGAACCGCGAGAAGATGCAGATGAAGAAGCCAAACGCCAGGGCCTGCAAGGCCAGACCACCGATCAGGATCTTGACGCCAATGTCTGCTGTCTTGCCGGCCCAGTTTGCCGAGCTCCCAACGCCGGACCCGCTGCACTGGACGAGGAACGAGATGACATCGCAGATGACAAAGACGCGGGTGATGAGGCGCCCGTGCACGCCAAAGACGCGGTGGCCGGTCCGCACGGGGTCCAGGACCGCCTGGATCAGCCGGCCGATGAGGAGATAGTTGCCCGCGGCGACAAGGACGGGCGCGAGCACGACGAGGGAGAGGGTGGAAGCAAACGGGCCCTAAAGGCGTCAGCCACAGTCTGGAAAAGGGGGCAACGGACTTACCACTTCGGTCGGCTTCTTGATGGAGAAGCACCGCATCGCGTACCCCACGACTTCAATGGCGGCGCCAACGACGACACAGGTGAAGAACCAGGCGCGGTACTTGATGACCGTGAGGTAGAAGATGCCGATGAAGACGATCCCGTACAGCACCGCAGCCAGCACGGCGAGCACAAAGGACGGGCTGTACGGCCAGACGACGTCTGCCATGATGAGTCGAGACTGATGTGCCGGTTGCGCGGGTGGGAGACTGGTTTGGAGAGTGCTGATGCTGATGGTCTCTCATCGTCACGGACAGCGCGGGTTAAATAGGGCGCCGCCGCCATCGAGACCGGGAAGGCATCGCGAAGCCTGCTGAGCCGTCTCTCGGATCCATCCCGAGCGCTGTGCAAAGATACGTGTTGGTGATGCCGCCCCTGTTTCAGCCTGGACCAATGCGGCTCGGGTTGATTGCGATTTCATGTGCTTGGTGCGTGTCGCGCTCGATGTCAGGCTCAGGCTGATGCGACAAATGCGGCCAATCCGACGAATGCGAGAAATCCGAAGACGCGGTTCTTGGCGGCAGGGCGTGGTGACGTGGTTGAGCGCAACCCCAACCCTGACTATTTCGCATCCCCCCCAATATCGACACGACGGACTGGCCATGGTCTCAAGCAACACTTCATTGAGCCCTACAAGGTAGTAAGGAACATAAGCACGCCACACCAGCGCTCCTCACAAATCAAATGCTTGGCAAATACGCCAAGCCAAATTGGGTTTCAGATTTGCCAAATCAGACTTAGCATTTGATTTGATTCGGTTGATTAGATTTGGCGCATTTGCCAAGACCAGTGTGGGTGCCATCCCCATACATAACCCTAACCCCGATGCAGATATGTTTCCCCCGCAACCACCCCCACCTCCACCCCACCTGTAACGGTCACAGGAGTGTATTGCGACTATCTGATGACGACTCTACGAGTA
>MU855392.1:0-76891 GCA_033296695.1 Staphylotrichum tortipilum | reverse complement strand
GAACCTTTGCAGACGTTGACTACCTTCGTGAACCTTTTCAGAGTGCTCTGCACCCATGGTTCGTCATTCCCTGGCCCTGGCCACTCGCCTATTAAACATGTTAACTAGCTTGAAACACTCATTAGATTAATCTCTATCTTGTTATCTATACCCGCAAGAAAGTCTTAAATACTGCTGACTCAGTGCAGTCCTCCCACGGATACCCAATCTCCTTCAGGAACCGCTGCAGCTCGCTAACCTCGTCGTCTGGGCACAGTATGCCTGTCAGCACCTGGCCAATGTCTCCACCGTAGTTCCTGTACTGGAACAGACTGATGTTGTACTTCGGACGCAAGGTGCGAAGGAAACGCTCCAGAGCCCCAGGCCGTTCCGGGAACCGAAACATGTAGAGCCTCTCGTTGAGGACGTTGGAACGCCCTCCTACCATATACCGGAGATGGCTCTTGGCCAGCTCGTCGCCCGACAAGTCTGTGACATCCATGGTGCCCGCTTCTTTGATGCGAGTGATGATGTTTTGCAGCTCCTGCGCCCGTTGACTTCCTGGGCCAGTAAGAGACATGGCGACCAAGACGTTTGCTTCATCTTCGCTGGCATACCGGTAGCTGAACTCGGTGATGGAATGAGGCATGACGGCGTTTATCAGCTCGGCAAACGCACCGGGCCTTTCGGGGATTTTGGCAGCCAAGAGAGCTTCGCGGCCTTCGCCGTAAGTGGCACGAGCCGCAACGAAGCCCAGCCGGTCGAAGTTCATGTTCGCGCCGGATGTGATGGCCACGACCGCCCTCGTTGGATCCCTGGACGGGTTGGCGGCGACCCACTTCTTCAGGCCGGCAATCGCAAGGGCGCCAGCCGGCTCGATGACGGACCGAGTGTCTTCGAACATGTCCTTGATAGCGGCGCACGCCTCATCGGTTGTTACGCGGACCATGTCGTCCACCACCTCTTGGCAAATCCGGAACGTCTCCTCGCCTACGGTTTTCACAGCCGCGCCATCTGCAAATAAGCCGACATCTTTCAGGAGCACGCGCTCGCCCTTGGCCAGAGACTGCGTCATGGCATCCGCGTCGTACGTCTCCACCCCAATGATCTTCACGTGCGGCGCAATGCGCTTCACGTAGACGCCCACACCAGCAATAAGGCCACCCCCACCAACGCAGCAGAAGATGGCCTCAAGCTTTTGGAGGTTCGTTTGGGACAGGATCTCCATGCCGATGGTGCCCTGACCGGCAATGACGTAGGGGTCGTCAAAGGGGGGGATGTTGATCAAGCCGTCCTGCTTTTCGCGCCGAGCGCATTCCTCCTTGGCCTCGTCGAAGTCCGCCCCATGGAGCACGACGTGGCCGCCCAGCCTGGATACATTGAGATGCTTGATGCTGGGTGTTCCCTTGGGCATCACGATGGTGGCGGGGATCTTCAGCTTCCGGGCGGAATACGCCACCCCCTGAGCATGGTTGCCGGCGCTGCACGCCACGACGCCCTTCCAGGATTCGGCGGGGTCCAGGTGAGCCATCTTGTTATAGGCGCCCCGCAGCTTGAAGCTGAACACGGGTTGTTCATCCTCGCGCTTGAGGAGGACCTTGCACTCGAGCCGGTTGCTCAGGTTGACAGCGTGAACAAGCGGAATCTCGTTGCACACCTCTCTGACTCGGGGGTATGAGGTGATGATGAGGCGCAAGTACTGTAAACAGTTTCAGTCATGTGTTCGGCAGGCTGGGTTGAAAACTCAGAGCACCCCGCAACCCCCGCGGGGGAGAGCCATCATCGGGCAACGGCAATGGTGATGCTGGCACGGTGGACGAACCTGCGCGGCGGCATAGGCCGAGAAGATAGCGCGGGGGACTCACATCGGGGTTGCCATTCGGCAAGAGGAACTCATCAGGGACAATCTTCTTCATCTGGCTCTTCCTGTCCTCGGTCGAAGGCATCGGCTTTGCGCTGTACTCTGTGAGAGAGAAGCTGGCCAACGACGGCGTTCTGGTCAGGCCCTCGTCGGTCGGCTGAGCGGTGTGCGCTTGTTGTGCTTGCGGCTGCGTCGTGCCGTGGATGACATTGGCGGTGGCCATCTCGTCCGCGCCGTTCGCGCGGCAAGCGCTGGCAGCCTCCGGGGAAGACATGATTCCCGCTGGCACACACTTTTCTGAGTGTCGGTGTGTCAGAGATGTGTTGTGGTGCTAACGGGAGTTCCGTTCTCGGCCATCGATTTTGGCCAAAAAAAGGCTGGTGGGGCGCGTTCTGGCCTGGCCATGACGCATCCTTGGCGGTGCTTGCCGGCCGGCATGGGCGAACATCAGACAACCAGGAAACATGTGGCGGAGACAATCGTGCTCGCAGCTATCCACGACGGAATTGCGCGCTGGACCCACAGTTTTTACCAGCAAAAGCTCCAACCCTCTGAAGCCGAGCAGCTGAGCTTAGCTGCCACAAACCACCCCCCCGCAACCACGCCTTCGACAACAACTCTCCCGCCGCATTCCGATATTTATCCTCGCAAACCAAGACTTGAAGCATCTCGACAAACCGCCGACCATGGCTGACGGGCCGTTACCTGGCCGACCGCTGCCCTCGTCGTTTGACGGCAACGAGTGAGCATGCCCATGCCCGGCGACCCCCCCTTCTCTCACACCCAGGAGCTCACACCAGTGCTTGCGCAGGGATTTTTACAACGAGTCCGGAGCCAAAAAAATAGTCAGAAAAATTAAAGAAGAACCGCTAATCCCGATCGGTTGTGCCCTCACCGTTGCCGCCTTCGTCAATGCCTACCGCGCGATGCGCCGCGGCGACCACCACGGGGTTCAGCGTATGTTCCGGGCTCGTGTCGCTGCCCAGGGCTTCACGGTTGTAGCCATGGTGGCGGGTGGCATGTACTATGCCGAAGACCGTGAGAAGCGCAAGGAGCTCTGGAAGCTGCAACAGCAAAAGTCGGCGGAGGAGAAGCGGGAGAAGTGGATCAAGGAGCTCGAGGCGCGCGACGAGGAAGAGAAGGCCCTTCGCGAGACCCTCGACAAGAGACGGAAGCGGGCGGCCGAGCGGGCAACAAGCGCTGAAACGGGCACCGAGGGGGTTGCGGCACAGGCGAGGGCGGCGCTGAGAGAGGCCAAGGCAGCGAAGGGTGGCCAGGCAGTTGACGGGGACGCTAGCGACAACGCGAGTGAAACACCAGATGGCGAAAAGAGAGTAAGCGGCGGGGTGTTGAGCTCGCTGGGGGGGTGGTTTGGTGGGTCAGGGAAGCCACAGGGAGTCGTGGCCAAGGGGCCGGACGGCCCGGAGAAGCGGGATTCTACAGAAGGACAGAAATAGGTTACGGATTGGCCATTAGAGTGACACGGAGTTTGTGTTTTGTAAGTGTACAACCAAGTTAGGGGCACCAAGCTGTAAATAAACGAAGGCCGGGTAAGCCATTCGAGTGCCGGCGACGAATGGCCTCTGCGTCTGTCACTCTCAACAGACAGCATGGCTTAGCCTGAAGCAACACCACTCCCGCATGGTTTTCCTCGGGACGGGAGGCGACTTCTGCATGTGGTGCCCCTGACCCTTGCGCTGAGGGGCGAATGTTTCCTGGGGGCATCAACGGGAAACGGCAACTTGCCGCCTGCGGGGGTTCCCTTCCCCGTTATCCCATGCTCCCACCGCTTCTGTTTGCCCCGATTAAACCGGCCATTTCCAACAAGGCGCGGTCAGCCTCGATATCCCCAGTCCCGAGGTTGATCTTCCTTCTGGCCTCGGCTTCCCTGGCCTCCCAGGCCCAGTGCTCTGCCTGGTGTTTCGCCTCTTCGTCTCCACCGCAGCCCCAGACTTCGATGCTCGATATCTCAAAGCGGTCCTGGAAATCGAACTTCCTGGACACGCTCGTCTGAAACGCGCCCCCCTGCGACGAGTAGTTGTGGGTGAAGCACCCGAACTCGAAGCTGCTCTCCAGAGCAAGCGAAACAGGCCCAAGTGAGATCGTGTTCGAACGGCGGTACGTCTGGGTCGGCGGCGGAGCGGGGCATCCAAACGATATCCCGGCGACCGACGTTGAGGCAGACGGCTTTATAAAGGAGGCATAGTCTTTGTTCAGCGTGGATGCTCGGAAGACGTCATGGATGGGCTGTAGTTGGAACAGAAGGGTGTCATCGGCCCCAAAGCACTCTCGGTGGGTGTGCTTCCAGGGTTGGCCCAGATACACACCAAAGGTTAAGTTCTCACTGTTCCCCCCACCAACACTACCGTACGGGAACCGGCGTGGCGGCAAAGTCGCGAGGAAAGCGGAAGCCGGTCCAGAGTGCATACCACTGGCCTCGTCCGGAAGTCGAGTCCCGGTCACGAGGAGAATGGTGGGTGCAGTCCAGTTAAAGACCTTAGATTCGAAACTTCCCATGCTGAAGCCATCCTCGTCGCCCGAATATAATAATCGCAGTCTGCGGAAAAGCGACGACCCAGGGATGAAAAATGACAGCTGGGACAGGACATTGAGGTTCAGAATTGACACCGTGTCCTCCAGAAGGGGCTGAACCAACCCGGGCGGCGAGGCGGGAGGCTGGGGCCGGTCGCCCAGGCGCCTATGGAGGTCCAGGTTCCTCGAAAAGAGGAAGTGTTCGAAAAGCGCAGTGAGGCCGTTGAACATGAATGGCATCGAGGTCGGAACCACTGCATCGAATCGATGGAACCTGACCCCCGGCGCTAGTTCGACATTGAGGAAGGATGCCAGGACGCAATTTGCCGTATCGCGCAGATTCTCCAGTTGATCCCCAGACAATCTGTTCGCGTACGACGACAAACTCTCTTGTGCGTCCAGAGGTGCAATGAGCAGAAGAAGCATGATGAGTTTCTGCCAGTTGTCTGCCGGTATCATGGCTCCGTGCATGCTGGATGGCGGGCTGGCGTGTTTAGGGGCGTTGATGTAGTCCAGGGAATCCAACGCGGCGAGAACCAGCTCGTCATCTCCTTCGGGTCCAGAATCCTCGTCGTCCCTCGGCTCATCAACAGCGAAGCCCCATCGCGACCCCGGAGAGGAAACCGCGTCGGCCCCAATATGATCCGCCCCAGGGCGGTCGCCCTCCGACATCGTAGCGCCGCCGGGGGCAGTGGCTGTCGAGGAAAACTTGCGGTCATAAACGGCAAGGCTCTTGAAGAGGAGAGCCCGACGGTCCACGGCGCCACGAGCTAGGACCCTCCGGTATCTGTCCGTCAGGATCGTCACGACCATAATCATCTGGTCGAGGCCCAAAACGGCGGGTGCATCATCAAGAAAAGGGAAGGCGCCGATGTACGACACCATCTGGAAAAGCACAGAGGACACGCTGAGGACGTCCGGAACCCCAAGGAAGCGTGCGATGGTGTCTTCCTTCAAGTAGCGGAGCGGGCCCTGGCGATCAGCCAGGCCATTGAAGACATCCTTGAAAGAGTACAGTTCAAGGGAAGTAAAGCATTTCTGGGCGAACTTGTCTGCCTAGCTCTGCCGTCAAAAAGGGAACCGAGCTTGATGGTTACCACGGATTCGATGATGCTTACCAGTTCCCTGGTGAGCTCCTCGCGCGATGGAGGGGTGGACCTCTCATCTGAATGCGCCTGGCCCATGGCAACGTAAACCGGAGTTGTGCAAGGGCATCGAGAAGGCGCGGAGGTACGGGATAATTCGGTTTGTACGAGCGAGACTAGCGACTAGGGCATGTTTGGTGAGGTTGAGGTAGAGGTATCAATACCGCGTGGGGACTTGAGCCGTAGGCGGGGAGGCAGCAATGGGGATGGGGTGCAAGGTAAACTGGTGGTCCAGTGTGCTCGTCTCCCTGAGGCCCCAAGCAACACACCAAAGCAGAATGGGGCGCCCCACTCTCGGCTGCGCACACGCCCGGGGACGTGCCTGAAAAAGAAACGGGCCGCCACCGCTCACGACCCGCCCAAATGGGCGGCAACGGCCTCTCTCTCAAAGCCGGGCCGAGTGCTGTTTCTCGTCCTTCAGTTCATATCAGCGCCTCCCAGCGAGGAGGCCCATTTAGGCGCAGCCAGTTTAGGTACCTATCCACCAGGTAGCTAGAGTTTGATTCTTTTCGTATTGACACGATATCCCAAGGAAGACATCACAGACAGAGCAAGCCTCCTGCTTGGACATCGGCAGTCCAGTGTATGCCGTTGTCCAAGCCCCTCGCCCGAAACCCTCGGGAAACTGCACCTCCAGGGGTCACGGAGCGGGACGGATACCTTGGGGTTACCTCAGTTGGCGTATACGGTGGCAGACAGTCGCTGTGGCGATGCGCGGTTGGAACCGCCATCGCCCGGAATTAGGCATGGACACCACAATCCGAGACGGCACTGGTCGCATCGGCCGAAACAAAGAGGCACTCTGGGCATTCTCAAGTCCGCTCCTCGGCCCCGACGACGTTTCCGACAGAGATATTGTCCTTGTCTGCAACTCGCAATCCCATCCCCCAAACTCGACACCGAATCGTCGAGGAGGGTCTGGCCCGTGTTTGCGCAACGCAGGCGGGCGGGTCAATGATCACGACCGGTGGAAAGCATACCGGGAGAGGGGGTGCCTCGTTCATGGGGTTCTGACGAGGGGTTCCCCTGCCGTGTAAGTGAGATGCGGGGCAATGCGGGTCATCCTTGCCCAGCAGTGAGCTCAGCTGCGTCAGTGCTCTTGGACCTCAGCAGGACCCCGGGCAGGACCCCGGATGGGAGCTGCCCTGGTGGTGTGATCCAATCACTCGTTTCTCTGCATTGGGGAGCTTGCAGAATGCAATCATCGCCCAACAGGACGCCCCGTCCTGACCTTCCTGGAGCGTGCCCGGACAACAAAGGGCTTTAATCAGCCACCCCCGCCCAAGCTCCACCGGGCAACTAGCAATCTGCAACTCGCAACTCCCCAAGGACTGGGACAGAGCCGGCTGTTGACATCATTACTCAAGACGCCCAAGGAGATCGACAAATCTTGCATCATGACCGACCGCGGTGATGCTCCTGAGGCTGTCGACGAGACGCCCATCTCGCCGAGCCGACCCAACCCAGGCCGGAAGAACTCGCTCGAGTACCACCTAGGCCACAGGCCGGATCGCCAGGAACTCGTTGACAGTACGTAACCCGTCGCCGTCGACATCCCCCATAGTCAGTCGGGCGCAGGGCTGACGCTGTGCATCTCGTGTTCAGGGAACATCCTCCCCGCATCAACAGCTGCTCCAGGCCTTCAGGCGCATCAGAAGGAGGTAGGCCTCGGTGTCAAGGGGCGCCCGCCATCCGGGCCTCTATCTCTGGATCCTGTTGATCTGACAACAAACGCACAGCTTGAGAAGCACATGCGTGCCGACTCGCTGAATGAGAAGATTGCCCATCGACCCTCCCCGGAGGCGCTGCTCAGAGAGGGTGTGCTCCATGAGGATCCGCGTTCGACCGACGATAAATATGCGGAGGCAATTGAAGATGAATACGCGAAGCGGGAGGGCGGTGCCTGAAGGGTAGGTCTGCTACTGGGATCAATATTGCAGTCTCTACTGCCGTGAGTTTCCGCTGTCTGTTGTCGGTTTGATGGAGTTCAAGTTCTTGTTACCTAGGTACCTTATCCTTTACCACATGTACCGTAGTTCGGGCAATCGGTGGCAACTCGGGGCATGTGTTCTCACGGCGTGCCTCGCCTGGATGATAGAATGGCCGAGTATAAATAACAAGCAGAACTGCATCGATTAGATACAATCCGTCACGGCCAACTCTCGGTACTGGATGGAGTGCTTGGGCGTATGCCCGTGCCCGCGTACCCTATCCCGTAGCGTATGGCCTTCCTGCTGTACCCCTTCGTGGTAGGCGGCGCCTGTTGGGTTCCCGGGTCGGGGTGCCCGGGGGTCAGCGCTCTGTATGAGCAAGGGGCATATAGCGTCGGCTTATGGCTGTACGTATATTGCAATCTATCATCCAAGGCTTAGTCCCGTGTGAATTTGTCTGACGATATCTCCAACTAGCAGTACGGGTTTGGGCTGTCTTGGTCCCTGACCATGGCAGCCTTACAGGGTATCAAGGCAAGGCTGTGAGCATTCAGAGCAGTTCCATTTCCAAAACACGTGTTGACCTCAGCTACACTGGAACCACTGTGCAATCCCCGACCCCAGTCTCTCGAGAGCCGCCCGAGCCCGAAATCTCTCAGCCAACCCGATCCATTGCTGGATATATCCGCCGTGTACAACCTTGTCTGTATTCCCATCTAACAATACATGCCCACGTCTGCAAAGACCCAGCCAAACTAAACTCAGCTGACACCAAAGCCCAGGGGCGGGCAGGCACAGCCCACGTCAGGCACAGTTACTTCATGGGCGTGGCCGAGAATTCGCGATCGGATGACCTTGGCTCGTCGTTGGCGGGGTTGGGCCGGTAGTGGTTGAAGACCGTGACGCCCGTGCCGCCCCGCGAGTTCGAGACATGTCTGGCGGAGACGGTCAAGTCATCTGCACCCCGTCAGCGAGTCGGCACAGCAAAGCACAGTTGGATCGTAAGGCGCCTACTCGAAGGCCCGGAGCGAAACAGCGAAGTGGTGGTCCCTCGGGAAGTGCTCGAAGAGTCCATTGCGAGATAGCGCTGAGCGTAGGATGAGGAGGCTGATGAGGCGGAAACCGAGGAGGCTGGCGAGGCGGTAGCCGGGTAGGCTGATGGGCGGCTGCTGGGATGCACGACGACGACGCCGGGAGTGTATTGCGAGGACATCACAATGCGATTGAGCACTCCAGCTGCGGTAGGTAGACAGGAGTCCGTGACACGATTGACAGAAGGGCAAGCTTCGGGGCCAGACAAGAGAGACAGCGAGGTCAACTGAAGAGCGGTGCCAAATCCCACTCATAATGGGAGGTGGGCGAGTTGGGAATAAATAGGTACTCAAGACCCGCCTCTGTGGCTAACCCAGAGCACTTCGGGCACGCCTCGCCATATCAATGATGAGGCGGGCCAAACAAGCCGGCGTCGCTCGGTGAGCTTCACCACGCGCACTGCGAAGCCACTGATGCCTTGCGGGCCCCATCTCTCACCGAGGCAGCAACCTATCAAAGTGGAGCGAACTTGGTGACTCAGTACTTTTGCCAAGCGGCCTGTTGTCAGTTTTCGTGGTTCAAGCTGCACACCCGATGTTGAGGAGAGGCTTTGCTGGGCTTGCTTGGGCAGATGGGAGACGCGCCAGCCACCAAGCACGCAAGGCCCTGGCCGAGGCGCCGTCTGCCTCGCCCCCGAGGAGAGCGGGAGCCAAGCACGGGATTCGCAGGTGGCAAGGGCTAGCAACCGTCCTCAGTGAACGGCAGCCAGTCCATCGGTAGGCTGTCCAGCACAGCCCCATGTACCCTGCCCGGGCACAACGGCCCAATTCGGTGAGGGTCTGTGGCAGATCGCAAGGCCACTTGCCGGAATCCGCAGAGACGGTTGTGGGTTGCGGACAACTCTCCAACAGCAGCCCAAAAACGAGCCCATGCCTTCCACTGCTGCCTGGGGCAAGACCTGCGAGACCAAAACCGGGAGGTTGATCGCACCTGTGTGGCTGGGAGGACGGCGGAATGACTCACCTCAGGTAGCACCAGGCTCGAACTGCCCGACGACGCCAGGAACGCAACACATAGGGAAGTGTCGCGACTCCTGGAGCCCCAGCCACAAAGGCCAAAGTGTGGTTAGACAGATAAAGGCATGTCACTGTGCATCTCTGCCTGCCTGCAATTGCCTGGGCCTTCAAGTCATTCGTGGTTGCAATTGCGGGGAAGACGCGAACCTGCAAGGGCCCAAGCAGTGTGGTCTGCATCTGAATGCAACCTAGTGGGGCCATACCCCTGGCCCTCTTTTGTGGGGCTCTCTTACTATGTAGCCACCTGCCTGAGCGTGGGCAGAGTTCGTCACTGAACTCGCCGAATAACTATTGAAGAGGACCTTTTGATCACCGGGGTCGCGGGCGGATTTGTGTCGCCTGGCTGCCGGCGAGCTCCGGTATCTGTTGCTTCTCTTGGCACCATGGGAAGCCGCTACGCCAAGGTTCCTGGCATGGCAGGTTCCTGGAGCATAAGTTGAGGCCAGGGCCCTGGGGGACCCCTGTCGCCGTCCCTGAACAGCATGGTCCCAGCTTCTGGGTGATGTGGCTGGATCGCAAGCGGATGCAGCACACCATCATCGCAAGCCCCGTCCCGACGGGTTGCCCAGCGCCTTTGACAGCCTCAGAATTTCGATTTCGCCCACGCCTACGCTCACCTGCCCACCCGCCCAACCAGCCTGCAAACCCACCGAACCCGCCCGATTCTGTCCCATCAACCCGCGCATTACCTCGATCAAGATGCAGCGCATTCTCCTGTCTGTCTCGTTGCTCGCCTCAGCCGCTGTGGGCGTTCTGGCCTCGGACCATCTGAAGGTCGATGTCACGCTCCCTGTAGAGTGCGAACGGAAAACCCAAAAGGGAGACACGATTAACGTCCATTACCGGGGCACCCTCCAATCCAATGGCGAGAAATTTGATGCCAGTGAGTCTGCCCTGACCCTCGGCATGTGCCATGGATAGGAGAACTGACTCCCTTCGCCTCCACTAGGCTATGATCGCGGCTCGCCCTTCAGCTTTCGTCTAGGAGCTGGCATGGTCATCAAGGGGTAATTCCACGCCGACAAGAAACTTCGAGAAGGACAATATCTGACAAGATGCAGTTGGGACGAGGGCTTGCTCGACATGTGCATTGGCGAGAAGCGGACTCTTACGATTGCGCCGAGCTACGGCTACGGGGACCGGAATGTTGGGCCGATTCCTGCGGGCTCGACCTTGGGTGAGCCCCTCGCCAGCATCTGGGCCTTGACTCCACACCGCCTGTCGCCGCGTCGCTAACCGCTCTCGCTGTCTAGTCTTCGAGACCGAGCTGATGGGTATCGAGGGCGTGCCCAAGCCCGAGTCGATTGTCCCCAAGTCTGCCACCAACACCCCGGCAGCCTCGGCCAGCCAGGAGGCGGAAAAGGCCGCGTCTGAGGCAACCGAGGCCGATGCCGACGACGCACAGGAGCGTAGCGAGCTTTGAGACGACCCGTAACATCCAGCCCCGGTAGCCCCGAGCGCAGGCGGAAGTCAGGAACGCTCGAGCCGTCCCGAGATAACTCATATCGAGCCGTTACCCTACCGGTCATATAGCCTCTTGGGCAGCGCCTACTCTGTGCATATCACTATTCCCCTCCTGCTAGGTTGTGGTTGTTTTCGATTCTGCCGTCCCCGGCTGGCCAAATCCGCACCGCTCCCCTTACCCGTTGTGTTCTGGATTGCTTGGTGCAGAGTAATGTGGCACGTTGAGCAGAGAAGGTCAACAGGGTCCCGGTGAGGTTTTTGGGGCCGGACTGGTTGTTTGCACAGTATATTACGGAGTCCATGTACATGCTGGTGTCCTCGACGTTTTGTGTTCCACACAGCCATGGGTCTTATGTCGTGCGGTAATCACCAACCGGGGCCATTGCTGGAGACAGGGGTATGCCAGCACCCCAAAAGGGGAAGCCCACAACTGATTGCCCATTTGTTTTTTTGCCGTGTTAGAGGTTCTCGAGGCAACACAATCAACTGACCCAAAAGCCAGGCTCGAAACCGACGGTACAGTATTTGCCCTTCTGACCAAGATACAGCACTCAAGCTACATCCGTAGTGACTGTGCATGTGATTGGGCTTTGGGTCTTGGCCCCTTCGTCTTCTTTTTTTTATCCATTGAGCCTCGACTCGAGTCCTCGGCCATCAAATTCATCAACAACAAGTGATTGCATCCACACAATGGGTGGTTTCGTCTGAAGCCTGCACCCACCTGTCCCTCGTGGCATAGCCTACCAGCCTCGCTGCCACACGGCACTCCATGTCTTTGTGCGTCAAGATGGCTCACAGGAACCCGAGCATCAGCCATCAACCTCCACGGCGCGCCCCGCCGCGTTCGCGGTACCCGACTTGGCTTCCGCCGTTGAATTTTATCACAATCCACTATGCCTACTTCATCATCGTTTGCCTGTCCGCCTCGCTCATCTTCTGGGGCTCGTCCAATCCGGCGCGGAGCATCAGCTACACAGACAGCCTGTTTCTCGTCGTCAGCGCCATGACCGAGGCGGGCCTGAACACGGTCAACCTGAGCCAGATGACGACATGGCAGCAGATGGTGTTATTTCTTCTCATCATCTTCGGGAGTTCCATATGGGTGTCCATCTGGACCGTTGCGGCGCGCAAGCATGCCTTTGAGAAGCGGTTCCAGGACATTGTACGCGCCGAACGTGTGCGCAGGGCCAGTCGGCCAGGGAGTTCCGTCGGACTCCCGAGGCTGCAACGACTCCTGTCTCTCCGGAAGTCCTCGACAACAGCCCTCCCCCAAAGCCCTGTGGTTTCCGGGCCAGATGGCGTAACGGGCCCAGGGGATAGTTCCCAGGCGGCCCGCGCTGGCGCGGGCCCGTCTGAACTCAGCGACCACCAGGAAGAGAGGATCTTTGCCGCCACCGATGCTCCCGCTCCATCACCCCATGAGCAACCGCTCACGCCTGCCCACATCGTGTTCGTCGATAACCCCCACCCCGGCGAGGCCACCTCAACAGCAACACAGAATCATCCAGCGAGGGGCCAGCCGACTCGCAGAACTCGCAACACGAACGACCACCCCGTGGGCCACGAGAAGGACGAGTTCGGCATGCGCCATCTGCTCACTCATAAAGCGAGCGGGCGGAACGCGCACTTTCATGGCTTGACCACAGAGGAGCGTGAGCGTCTGGGCGGCTGCGAGTACCAGGCTCTCAGGGTGCTGTCTGTCATTGTGCCGCTATACTTTGTGCTCTGGCAGCTCCTCGGTTGCATTGCCCTCGGCGTTTGGATCAACAACCACCAGCCGGAGCCGCCGCTGAGGAACGGCATTAACCCCTGGTGGTTGGGCATCTTCAACGGGGCGTCCGCTTTCAACAATTCGGGCATGTCCTTGCTCGATGCCAACATGGTTCCCTTCCAGAACTCATATTTTGTCCTCATCACCATGGGTCTTTTGATCTTGGCAGGGAATACAGCGTACCCGATTTTCCTGAGGCTCATCATCTGGTCGCTGCTGAAGCTCTTGACCCTGGTCACGAAGGAGGACGAGTTCCAGGGGCTCAAGGACACGTTCAGGTTCATACTTCAGTATCCGCGTCGCGTGTACACGAACCTGTTCCCTGCCCGGCCCACCTGGTGGCTTCTGTTCATGCTCATCCTCCTCAACTCGGTCGACTGGGTGGCCTTTGAGCTTCTTAACCTCGGGAATCCGAGCATGGAGAGCATCCCGCGAGGTTCACGTGTCCTGGATGGATTGTTCCAGGCACTCGGTACGTTGCAAGCCCCTGCACCCCCCTTCTCCTCAAGGTGTAAAAGGACGTGTGCGGCCGGCAAGCTGACCAGATGTCCTAGCCGTACGCTCGGGAGGGTTCTACGTCGTGTCCATCCCGTCGGTGTACATTGGGCTGCAGGTCTTGTACGTTGTGATGATGTATATTTCCGTGTATCCTGTTGTCATCACCATGCGGCACTCCAATGTGTACGAGGAGCGCTCTCTCGGGATCTATGCTAAGGATGAAGTCCCTGAGCTGGATCCTGAACTCGCCAGCCCGCGGTCGGTCCACGCTCGGCGTCGCTCCAATGCTGGGCTGGTGGCCAGCCTCGGCCGAGCCGTTCGCCACGCGTTCACCCTCCACGGTGTCGGCGCCAGGGCCCCACCGCCAAAGGAAGGCCCGGAGTCAAACATCAACTTCATCAGCCAACAAATACACGGGCAGTTAGCCCATGACATCTGGTGGTTGGTGCTCGCCATTCTCGTCATTGTAACCATCAACACAAGCTACTTCCTCGCCGACCCGGTCAACTTCAGCGTATTCAACGTCATCTTCGAGGTCGTTTCGGCCTACGGATGCGTGGGCATTAGCGTCGGCGTCCCGAACGACGCCTTCAGTTTCAGCGGGTCGTGGCACACAGCCGCTAAACTGGTCCTCTGCGTTGTGATGATCCGCGGTCGCCACCGCGGACTCCCTGTAGCCCTGGACCGAGCTGTCCGGTTGCCAGGCGAGTCATTGCACCAAGAGGAGGAGGAGGATCACCGGATCAGGAGAAGCATGACAAGTCGCAGGACTAGTGTCGATGGTCACTAGAAACAGCATTGGACGAGCGTGCATGGACGAGCGTGCATGGATGGGTGGAAAGGTTATGCAGTTGAATTGTATTGGCGCGAAGTTGTCTTAATTGGGTACTGCTCCTGGAGAGTGGTGGTGTCATGGAGGCTTGCTTATCCTTTCGACAGGGCGGGATGCGTTGATATGGGACATAGACGAGGACTCTCTATTTAGAAATGTACTCGCTCATGGGGCAGTCGAGTGCGTTTGTTGCACAGCTCTCCTTCCCAACAGAATGGCCACCACCAGCGGACTATCCAAAGCAGAGCTTCTTCTGCTTGGGGTCTGCTGGAACCGACGCCCGTCCTCGCTTTCTTTCCCTGGGTTTCTTCGTTTCTGGCACGCCTCGCTCGAGTTGCTGCTGCTCAGCGGCGTCTCGCTGGACAGTATCGCGAATAGCCTGCCGCGACAGACACATATCGAGGTGGTCATTGAATAACCTCTCCGCTGCAGGTTGCGGTCTGGCGCATATGGGGCAATCCCACAACTCCTCTTGGGGTTCCGCGGGCCCTTCTCGTGTTGGGTTGGGAACTATCTCCTTCCCATGTTTGCGGTGAGGGCTGGTCATACCCGACTCTCGATCTGGCCCCGGCTTGGTATCTTCTTCGAGCCACTGTTCCGACTCGCCCTCGGCGCACTCCCTGCTGCCCTCGGCGCTACTCGCCCCGTCTGCGGTGGCGGCAGACTCGTTTCTTTGTGGCCTCAACCCGAAAAAAGAGCGTGCATCCGGCTTTTTGGTGCTGACAAGGTGGGTGCACCTTAAACCCATCAAGCGTAGCCTCATCCCTGGAATCTCCTGCTCCAACTTCGCCAGCATGGGCAACGAGTAGTTGTACAGGTCATCCGCCAAGTAGACGGCTTTCGGAGGCACGACTTGACGAGTCAGCACCTCGAAGGTGTGTAGCTTCACCTTTAGACAGAGCGTGTGTCCCTTGCACTCAGCACGTCGCATGTCGGACTCCAACTCCTCAGCCGTACGCCTCAGCTTATCACGCAGCTGGCCCGGCTCGTGCATATCGCGGAACGTGCGCTCGGTGCCAATGCTTTTGCGCTCGTACTCCTCGGCCGGCTGGATATTGGTGCGGCCGAAGCCGAGATAGCATCGGAGGAGAAACTCGTATGTCTTTTGGCCAAAGAGGTGCTCAAGATACTGCCGTTGCGCATGAATGTCGCCGCAGGTTGTGATCCCCACCGATGCCAGCTCGCGCTCAAGGACACGCCCGATGCCGTTCACCTTGCGGCAGGGGAGGTCGCGCATGAATGACATGATGGCTTCCCGGTCGCGAGGCAAGACAAACTGGCCGTTCGGTTTGTTCATATTGGAGCAGATCTTTGCAAGGCGGGCATTTGCCGCGATGCCTGCCGAAACCGTAATGTGAGTCTTTTGGTGAATTTCCTCCCTCATCTGAGAGATGGCGTCGGCAGGATCCAGATCACGCTCGGCGCAGTATTCGGTGATGTTGAGATATGCCTCATCGATGCTAGCACTCTCAAACCTGGGGTCGTAGTCTGCGAGGACCTCGCGCACCTCGGTGGCTTTTGCGTTGTACTTGTCAAAATTAAGCGGTAGCAGAACCAGCTCGGGGCAAAGCTTCTTGGCCACAAAGCCGGCCATACCGCTGCGGCATCCAAATTTGCGGGCGACGTAGTTGCACGTCGTAAGAACGCCACCACCGACAGCAAAAGGACGATCCTGCAGCTCCGGTCTGTCCAGGAGCTCCACGGCGGCATAAAACGCATCGCAATCCACATGCACAATGTGTTGGGTCAGATCGCGCGAAAGCTCGAGCTGGGCAAGCAGGTTGTCGGCCGACCGCAGCTCACGGGAGAGGTCCAGGACTTCGAGGCGGCTTTTTTTGGCGAGAATGCCGTCGATTTTGGTTGTCAACGACTTATCCCTCGCCTCCTCGTGGTTGAAGAATTTGGAGCCCTTGGAAGCGTTGTAAATGATGTCCGAGACCTGACATAGGGCGACATTACCCAGTCAGCAGGGATCATTATTGGGCGTCGGAGGAAAGCAGCATGTACCTTGGACTGGTCAACCGCATCCTGACCAGCCTTGGTCAAAGACGGCCCCAGCAAAGAGTACTTGAGCGATGTATGATCTGAAGAGGCATGCCCGCCCTGCTCATCGCCCACCGCGGGCAGTTTCGTGTCAGGCGGCGAGGGCGGCTCCTGGGAGGTCATGTTGGGAGGCTGAGTCGATGTCTGCTAAGCCGTGATCGCGTCTCAAGGCTGGATGTCATGACAGCGGAGTACTCTGCATCTCTGGCAGGGATGTGTGAGAAAATTGTCGATGGGCGCAGGCTGCTGTGTCGATGGATGGCGCAAATGGTTGGGTTGGTTGGATTGGTTGAGAATCGAGGGGCAGGGACGCGCAAGTCGCGTCGGGGGCCCGCGTCCACTTCACCAGATCACGGGGATGCCAAGGGCGGAAGGGGCAAGGATGCGCCTGGGAGGTGGGGAAAGCGGCGGTGTCGAGTGACGCGAATGCACAGACCAGCACTGTAAGCGTTTCGCGTCCGCCGCGCGCGTTCGCTCCCTCTCCTCTAGCACACCCATGACAATTGGCCCACACGATCTCTCTCTCATCCCCAGCTCTCCGACCCCTCAATTCTCCTCCTTTACGGGCATCTTGTTGTGAGCGTATCTTTACGTGCCGACCTGTTGGGTCCGCGCCGGTTTGTACAAGCATCGATTGGGTCCCCCGACGTCATCACTACCTCTTTCAACTTGGATCAAGATGGTACTCAAGCGCAAGCGATCTGAATGCGACCTCGGGTCGATCTTCGCATCGCCCCAAGGGGTGGCCAGCGAGTCCTTCAATTTCAATTCTATTGCGGCTATGGAGACTGCTCGGCGCGGGTTCTTTGCCCCCCGGCTCTCCACGCCTGGGCATCTGCCCAGCCGCACGATGAAGCGGTTTCGCGACAACAGACCGTCGGCGGCCGACATCTACCGTGAGCAGGACAGATTTCCGTTTCTCGCGCTCGCCTCAATCTGACTTTTACAGAACACACCTTGGATGTGCTATACTCGGCCCAGTGCCGGCTTAGCGAGCCTCACCACTCATCATTACCGCCCCACGGCGTCCCAGCCGTCGAATTGGCACAGACCGACACCCGAGCGCAGAGCCATGCCAATTTCCAGCAACGTTCCCTGCACAGCTTCTGGAATCTGCCCGGAGCGGTATCCTCGACGAACTCGCTGGTGTCCTCCCCCGCTTCGTCCGCCATGTCCCCTCCGTCGCCAGCCCTTGCGCCTCGAAGTATCTCGACCAACTGCGAAGACTGCGGCGCAGGGCTGTCGAGCGGGGACAATGATGTTATGATGGAGCTTGATGGCTATGGGTCTGGCCGGGAGGATCGAATTTGCGGGGCGTGTGGGAAGTCGGTTTGCTTCAGCTGCTCTGTCAGTAATCTCGGGGAGTGCCGACGTTGTTTGCCTTGTGCTGGAACGAGGGGTAGGGGGGCTGGGACCTCTTGGATGAGGAGGCAGCTTTAAATGCGTTGCACACTGAAGGGCTTGATCCCCCCCCTTTTTTGGACTTTTATTTTTGGTTTTTGGGGGCAGGTGTCCGCGTTTGGTTTTGGATATATAGGGGTGTTATGCGCGTTAGTTGGGACAACAGGGAGGGCCTTCGTGCCCTATGCTGCGAGGATGCATGGGACTAGGTCGATAGTACCTATATGGACAGGAATTTGCTACATCTTAGCTTGAAGAATGCCTCATGTTTTGCACAAGTTCGAGCCTGGAGGAACGCTCGGATGGGCTCAATGTTGATTGTAGGCAAGGTCAGAGAGGGGTGTGGTACTAGCAACATCATGGCGGCTGCTTTGGGTTGGTGCGGGGCCGTCAGCAGTGCATAATCGGGCAGGTACAGATTACAGATTACAGATTACACACATCTACGGATACCCCGCCTCCACACCTTGCCCCTCATTGCATGCGTCCTCCTGTTCCTTTGGGACATTGTTGTTCGTTCCCTCAATGACAACCTCGACAAGAGCTGACCACGACACTACAGGAAAACCTTGTTCGTTTGTGACAGCCTTGTATGGTCAGGATGGGAACGCGTGAGGCGAGCCATGCTGGATCCTGGTATGAGGGCGATGCGGAAGAGCTGTCGTCGGAGCTCGACGAATTTCTGGGACGTGTTCCTGCAACCTTGGACGGCAACAGGCTCCCGATTCCAGGTGCAAGGGTGATAATTGCGCCGTAAGTCGATCTCGATATCTCCGCTCAGTTGACTTGGTAACCGTCTCTCATCCATTAACCGATAGCCATGCTGGATACTCGTACTCCGGGCCCTGCGCGGCCTGGGCCTACAAGGCCCTCGACCTGAGATCGGCGAAACGGGTCTTTATCCTTGGACCGTCCCACACCTACTACCTTCGCGGGTGTGCCCTGACAACATTCGACAAGTATGAAACACCCTTCGGGGACCTCGTCGTCGACAAGGCGACCACCTCCAAGCTCCGGCAAACCGGGCGGTTCTCCGACATGCCCACCCGCCGTGAGGTGGACGAACACTCTCTTGAGATGCACATCCCATACCTGTGGAAGCGGCTGGAGCAAACCTTTGGCGAGGACAGCACCAAATACCCGCCGATAATTCCCGTCCTTGTCGGGAACGCCTCCGAGCAGGAGGAGGAGTCGTTTGGAGTGCTCCTCTCGGAGTACTTAAAGGATCCGGAAACCGCCTGGATCGTCTCGTCCGACTTCTGTCACTGGGGATCGCGGTTCAGCTACAGGCCAGAGTTCCACGAGGGCATCGTGCGGGATTTGGACAAGCCGAGAGGCCAGGGAGCCAAGCACGACGTTCTCGAGCTCACGCAGGATTGGAGCAAGGCGGCCGCGGATCCCGCTCGGCCGGAAATCCACGAGGTGATCAAGGTCCTGGACCAGATGGCCATGGACGCGGTGGAATCCGGCACACACAGCGAGTTTTACAAGGTGCTCAAAGGGACCCATAACACAGTCTGCGGGAGACATCCCATCGGTGTCATGATGGCCGCTCTGGAGTCGGCCGCAAAGGGCGATGGGAAGGGCAAGTTCCATTTTGTCCAATACCAGAGGAGTAATCTTGTCGAGAAGAACTGGGATTTCAGTGTTAGCTATGCGTCGGCCTACGCGGTCGCCTGAAGCGCATGACGCGGTAGAAACAACACCACAACGGCGATCATTTTTAGAACCAGGGGCTGCGTTTGAGAGCTCGTTGAATTCCGCTCGGGTTGATCAGAGGCCTGCATCTGAGATGCGGCTCGAGAGGCGTGTGATATTTGCAGTGCCTACATACCTAGTCGCGATTGTCCGAGGCCCTGCTCGTCAGGAGACAGATGGCTGGCGGCACTGCTGCCCCAGTCAGTTCTCAAGCTTCTCTGGTGGCAGCGTCCCAAGACCTGTTGGTGGGGCGGAGCTGAAAGTTGGGGCGGTTTTGGGTCGCAGAGCACACCAATCCTGGCTGGATGCAGGATGGGGTGGATCCAGCTTGAGCCTTGTTCAACATCCAGGTACCTTCAAAGCCGCTCGGGTTCATCCACAGGTCGAACTCAAGCGCTTGATGTCAATCGCCTTGGATTTTGGCGGGCTGGCCATCCAGCTCAGAGTCTCCCACCTCCCTCCCCTTCTTGGTGGGCGAATGGGCCCTTTTGTCGCAGCCATACCTGGCCCTGTCAATATCCCTGACGATCCTCGTTCTGAAACGGTTTTTGTTGCCGGCCCGGGCCCACATTGGCTTCGAGTTGCTCCCCGCCAAGCCACGCCAGCTCGCAAGGGGCGAAGCGCCAGGCTTCGCCCACAGACCCCACTCAACAAGGTGAAGTGGCCAGACCAATGGCCGGCCGTGATTCGCACGCGACTCAGGCCCTTTCGAGATCAGGCCGTCCCCAGCCAGCCGAGTGTTTCTCGTTGGTCTCGGCCTTGATTGGGGGCTGCTGTGGAGGACAGCAGCCGCTTGGTGTTTCATTCCTCAGGTGGTTGGCTGTCGCACAATTCGCACCAACAGCGTGTCGCAGCGGCGGTTGCAGAAAGGGGGGAACCTCGCCCGGGTCGCCTGCCGACCGCGCCACAAGCCCCTAACCGCATTCGGGACGGGACCTCCTGAGGATCCTGCTGCTTCATTTACTCAAACGTGCCCTCTATCCCCTGCCAAACAACTTTCTTCCCAGTCTCCAGTCTCCCTCCAAACCTTGTGCTCGTGTTATCTTCCGGATACTGCGTTATTTGGATACCAGACATCAAAATCGCAGCTGCCGAACCACTCCAACCTCGCTGGGCTATCTCCCGTGTATTCGCCACGCGCGTGCGCTGCTGCCCTCTGGTCCCGCAAGATGAGTGTGAGTCGGCCAAACGCCTGCACCTGGGGAAACCAATCGCTAACTCTGTGCCAGTACGGCGGATACAACAACCCCTACGGCGGAGGCGGGAATGGCGGCGGCAGGTACGCAGCATCTCAGATGGCCACTTTCGTGACACGGCTGACGTGACTCGCTCCAGGGGATACGGCTCCGATCCTTTCGATGACCGGAATGCTATGCAGTATGGCGGTGAGTCGAAACCAGACGACGCGGCGCGAGTTGGGACGGCCGTCTAACTGGGGACATGTGGGCAGCTGGAACGCACGAAATGTCTTCATTCAACCAAGGGCCCCCCCCCCAGATGGCGCAGGGCTACGGATGTAAGTCGAGAATAGGCCAAGCACTGCATGCTCTGGACTGAGATCCTGACCTTGTCTTTGCTCAGCGCCTCGACCGCAGAACCAGAATTCGATCCTCGACGAATGTACCGACATCCAGAGCGGGATCCAAGATGTTGAGAGCAAGCTGGGCGTGCTCGCCGGTCTTCAAAAACGGGCCCTCGATGACGCGGATACCTCGGGCGGCTCGGCGACCAAGCAACAGCTCGACAGGCTGACGCCTGCGATCATGGACCAATACCGGAGCCTCACAGATCGCCTCAAGAAAGTCAAGTCGAACCCGGAAAGCCGCCACCCTCGGAATGTCGCCCAGGTGAACAAGACGGACCGAGATCTCAGGAAAGCAATCCAAAGGTTCCAGGAGCTGGAGGCAGGATCCCGCAAAGAGATGCAAGGCCGCATGGAGCGCCAGGCCCGGATTGTGCACCCCGACGCCTCCGACGCCGAGATCGCCCAGATCGTCAACAGCGACACCCAGATTTTCCAGCAAGCCGTCATGGGAAGCCGTGCAGAGCAAGCAAACCGCGTGCTCGGCGCCGTCAAGCAACGTCACCAAGAAATGCTGCAAATCGAGCGAAGCTTGATGGAGCTGCTCGACCTGCTCAACGACATGCAGGAACTCCTGGCAAAGCAAGAGGTGACGGTCATGGAGATCGATACCCATGCCGAGCAGGCCGCGGGAGATATGGTCAAGGCGAACGAGGAGCTCGAGGTGGCCGTGACGACTGCGAGGAAGACCCGCAAGAAGAAGTGGATTTGCTTGGGCATCTGCGGTATGTGGTTGTTGCTGGAGGGGCGCAATTCCGATCCGGTTCCAAGACTAACTTATGACCCTAGTCCTCATTGTCGTTATCATCGTCGTTGCGGTCGTCGCCTACATCATGGTCAACAGGGCTGCAAACGGTGGTGGCGGCAACAACAACAACAACAACAACAACAACAACAATTCTGGCGGCCAGGCGAAGCGCAGCATTTTCCAGCGGAATGTTCTGGACGACCTCCAAATGAACACGGCCCGCGCTCTCGAAACATCCCCCGACGTTGCTTCGCCCGTGGCGTTGCCGAGGCGCCGCCATGCCAAGGCTCGAAGGGTCGCGGTGCCGCTCCGCCATGAGATTGAGTCTGTGATCGAGAAACGATTCGTCGTCGACTGGGAAGATGTCGACCCTACGGGTTCCGACGATTAAAGGTGCATGTGGTGCATGTGGTCAACTTACGGCGTCTCTTGGGCTCGTGGCCTTTCCCTGTTTGGATGAGCCACGGCTTTGGGAGACGGCCTGTTGCTGGTTCGGCCCACTACTTTCTTTTCTCTTTCATGCGGTGTCGGTCTGTCCTGGGAGGTGTGCTTTGGGGGCATAGTCCACTATTGTCCCGCTGAGACTTCGTGGTTGGTTCTTCGTATTTTGGGTTTCGTTTTTGTTGAGGAGTATCTCTGAGCATGGCGTGCCGTTGGTTAAGATATCAGGGCGTTTGATGGAACTTGGTTGGGACTGCCTGCCTTCTGGTTGCCTTAGCATCGATGTGGATGTAACAGGCGTTGTAATAGAATTTGTGTTCGTCACCACTTGAACTTTATTCCCCTGATGCCAAGTGACATTGAAACTCGTCGTAATCCCAACTCCCAAGTCTTGAGAAGAAGGCGAGAACTAAAACGCCGATGTCTCCGGGGTTCTTGCTATGCGAAGCCGGGAGTATGAATCCAACTGACCTGCGGCACCAACGCCGATGGCCTGAATGGACCGCCAACAAGCAGGGCAGGCCGGCAACGGGCCAGCTGGAAAGGAAATGTACATAAAACAGCCCTCAGACTTAGCTCGGGCCGCAGACCAAAATGTGCGGACAGAGACGGAAGTCATCCCACTTGACCAAAGCCCAGTAGAGACCCAACCCGGTAGAAATACATATTGATGGTGGACTGGAGCGACACCATCAGTGAAACTCTAAGCCGGTGGCTGCTCACCGCCTCCGCCCGGTGCATCCTCACCGCTGGTGCCGGGCCGAGGAGCGGCAGGGAGGTTTCCATTCGCCACGCCTTCCGAGAACTGCCCAGCCCCATCCCCCAGTGCTCGCTGCCGCGCCATGGCAGCCTCA
Organism: Staphylotrichum tortipilum; assembly: GCA_033296695.1. Classification (NCBI taxonomy): domain Eukaryota; kingdom Fungi; phylum Ascomycota; class Sordariomycetes; order Sordariales; family Chaetomiaceae; genus Staphylotrichum; species Staphylotrichum tortipilum. Next base: position 54,003 of record MU855392.1, on the reverse strand, counting down.
GCCACCATCCGCAAGGTTGACATCCGCCTCTCAAACTCCTGGAGCAAATCCGCATACCCTTCAGTAGCCGGAGGCGGCTGCTGCGGTTGCCGTCCTGTGCTGCCCCCCGAAGACTGCAGCTCAGTCTCAGACGCCGCTGTCTTACCAAGGCGGCCCGAAGAGGGCTCGATGCTGACGCCCTCGATCTTGAGGACATGGCCACCGCCAGGTCCAACCGTTACCCCACCGCCGCCCCCGCCTTCCATCGGACTCACGCGAGCCGACGTCACGGCCCAGTCCGGGGTGAGACTGCTGGCCCACGCGACATCGACACCGGAGCCGTCGGCGGTCGGTTCCATATCTAGGAGCACGGCGCGATCCGGGGGATTATCCCGCTCGTTCTCTTCGTCGTTGTCTTCGAAGGCGCTCCCGTGGTGGTGGGCCAGCGCGGCGGTTAATATCTCGGGGTCATCGTCGGCAAAGATGTAGTGGACTGTCGGGTACTGTATCGTCTGCCGGTTTGATGGATGCGAGGTCGACGCGACGAGAGTAAAGAGCGGGGAGAAGGGCGGCTGGGTGTGTTGAGCGGGCGGAGGAGATGCCACCGCATGGAGGGGTTCCTCGGCGGGCCCCGCAACGGTTTGTGGTGTAAACGGGCGCGAGTACGCCACGGAAGCAGGATGTGCTTGAGCCTCCTGGCGCTCTTGCTCCCGTCGCAAGCTCGACCCGCTGGCTCGGCTAGTGACCGAGGGGCGAGGGCTGGGAGGAGCGGGATAGTGGTAACCCCGGGAAGCAGGGCGGTCGCTGTCGGCGTCGGCCATGGCCAGTTCGTTCGTTCGTAATCCGTCGACGAAGGACGCAGCGTTGGTCAATCAGGGGCCTGTCAAGGGCGAGGGTGATGCCACGAAGGAATTTCAGTGACAGAACGAGTGTTGAGCGTAAACTGCGGATGCTGCGGGCGCATGGAACAAGGCGAGGCTACTGCGAGGGGTCGCATGTTGCGCGTTCTTTGATGCGGCTCGGCTTCGTTACTGTGGGCGCGCGAGGGGGGGTTCCGGATCGCGTGGCTGGAACTCGGGCGAGCAGCGGCCGCGGACCACCTCTGGTTGCTTGGGGTGGAAGGGATGATGAGGGGTACGTTTGCAAGGCTACCAGCGGCGTTGGGAGCTGGAGTCGATGTCTGCGCCATCTGTTTGTTGTGTGTGCAGGGATGCCTGGCACCTGGGCTTTATCTTATCGCGCTACTGGCGAGGTACCTTCCCCATCCAAACACGTCACGCCTCGCTTCATAACCACATGTGAGAAGGCGATGTGTAAGTGCGCCAATACCCGTAGCCTGACAAACGCATTTCCCCACCGGTTGCTTCCAGGCGAATTGGCTACCTCGATAACTTTCCATTCTCTCAGGCCATGTTTTCATGACGTCTTTCTGGGCCAAACCCCGGCATACGGACGGTATGGATCCCCGTGGTTTGAGCTGTGGCCTGGCGGCTTGTGCGAGCAATCTAGTCAGAGCACCTTCTTCTTGCCTGCCACCTGGGCCTGCCACCTGGGCTTGGGTCTTACATGTCACTCTTGTATCGACACGTCTTGCTCATATCCCGTGCCCCCAATACCTGGCCGCTGTCCTGAATTGACCAGCCTGGATGCTCAGAAAGCACAGGCACCAAACGCCAGCTTAGACATCAAGCGGAGTTTGTGAGGTATCCATCGAGATCTCGTTTGGCTGCTCGGTCCACTCGAATTCTAAACCACCAGCGTGTCAGAAAGGGGTGCAGAGCGAGGGGGTGGGCGCGACATACTCTGCCGGCACATGGGGCATTGCCCCTTGGCCGAGTCTTGTTTTATCCACTCGAGGATGCAGTGCTGCTCCAAATCAGCTAACCACAGTGAAGAACGGATTGGACGGTACAAACCATGTGAAAGTTATGCCCGCACTTTCCAGACACTGCAGAACATGGTCAGCTGGTGCCAGAATGCCGGTCATCTGTGTGCTCTGGGGGGCGTGGGGTTGGCGAGCACTTACACAGGGGACAATCATCCCCAGGGTATTTGCATGTCGGACATGTGCCGTCGAAGTGGACCTGGCAAATACCGCAGACGTCGTCTTCAGGAATATCCCATCGCCAGGTCGCAACGGCGTTCCATTTTTTGATTACGACCTTCATTTGGGCGGATGGGGGACAACAAGGCGCAGGTGTTTGTTATGGGTGGTGGCTGATGGTATCCGTATGTCGGCGCGTTCCCCTGACCAGTTGACTTCGAGAATGGGCCGCTCCAAACCACGCCCGCCAAGCAGTGGGTGGGCGCTGTTGTGTCCCGCCAAACAGCCGTTGTTATCTGCCTTATCAGCGATGAACAGACCATGGCGTAATGGTGGCCCAAGCTCCTCCACCAAGCCGCCCCGAATTTCTTGTCTTGAAGCTAGTGCCCCCTCACCACCCTCCACCGGCCCCCGCGGCTCTAGTATGGACAAAGGAGGTCGGCCATAAACCCAACGCCCCCGCGCCGAGTTGAGGCTGTTCCGGGAATCCCTTGATATTCTGTTTCCGGCCCAAACTACGGCGCGCACGCCAATTGGACCGTGTCCTGCCTCCGGGCGGTTCTGGGAGTAGACAACAACCCGCCTCCCCTTCTCCACAATGGCCTCGATCGCCGCCCTCCACCCCCTGCGGGTGTCGCTCTCGCAGCGCGGCTCCCAGCACACATACTGCGGCGCCTCCCGTGCTATCCCGGCCCGTTGCTCAGGCGCCACATTTGGCACTCGCCGGTCCTTCTCCAGCTACCTCGTCTCGCCTCAAGAGCTTGCCGACGCTCTCAAGAAAAGCCCGCCGTCGCCCATCTCGTCCGAGCCGCGCGTGATCCCGCTCTGCGCTTCTTGGTTTATGCCCAACGATCCCCAGGGCCGCACCGGTATCCAGGTTTTCCGCGACACTCGCATACCCAAGGCCCGGTTCTTCGATCTGGACAAAGTCATCGACAAGCGCAGCCCATACCCCCACATGTTGCCGAGCCCGAAACACTTTGCCGAGGCCATGAGCGAGCTGGGCATCCGCCACGAGGACACGGTGGTGGTCTACGACAGCCAGGAGTTGGGCATCTTCAGCGCGCCGCGGGTGGGGTGGACCATGAAAGTGTTCGGCCACCCCAAGGTACACATCCTCAACAACTTCAGGTTATGGTTCGAGCAGGGGTTCCCGACCGAGTCTGGGAACGTGTGGACGGTTGAATGCGGGACGTACCCGATCCCCGAGATGGACGAGGCCAAGGTTGCGCACTTTGAGGAGGTTCGGGAGGTCGCCCAGGATTACAATAAGGAGGGCGCCGAGGGTATCCAAGTGTTGGATGCCAGGTCGTACGGCCGTTGGTCCGGAAAGGACCCCGAGCCGCGGCCCGGCCTGCCCTCGGGGCATCTGCCAGGCTCCATCAACATTCCTTTTGATGCGGTCCTGGACCCCAAGTCGAAAGCGTTCCTCCCCGCAGACAAGTTGAAGGAGGTGTTTGTGAGCAAGGGTGTTGACCCCGAAAAGCCCATCATCTCCAGTTGTGGCACCGGTGTTACGGCTTGCATCATTGAAACCGCCCTGAGCGAGGCTCAGTACGGGTCACCGGAGAAGAGGAAGGTTTACGACGGCAGTTGGACGTAAGTACCAACTGATTTTGGAGTAGTCATGTGCTAGGATTGGTGGACCCGTGCTGACCGGACTCTCAGGGAATGGGCACAGCGAGTCAAGCCCTCGGAGTCACTTATCCAATCGGAGTGACGTCTTGCGAACTTCCGCTAGTCAGGGAGGGCCGGTATTAGCATGCGGCACTCGAGTGCCCGTATACAGCCCTACTTTCGATGTACGATTTAACTACAGACAGGTCACTGGGGTCTTGCTAGAGTGTTGTGTTAGGGCTGCTTGCAGTAAGACGACTCATGGGCCGTGTTGTGCCCCCGTGTTCCGACATGGGGGTCCGGAGAGACAATTCATGGATTGCATGGTGTTCGGAGCGTTTGGATTGGGGGAGTATGGAGACTGTGTATGTACGTCAAGCAAGCATTTGCGGGATGTGTTCAAGCAATCGATTTGCAGAAGTCTGGCCCCCCTAACCCCTAAACCCAAGCCCCCTCCCCCCAAGACAATTCACGCCGGCCTGCACACCACACAGCGCGGTTTGACTCTGTCCACGCACCCCGTCGCCGGACATTTAGCCCACTCGGCGTTGTTAGGTCCCGTTCCGGTACGGAGTGGCTTGCCTGGCGCTCTTATGTGTAGTGCTGGACCGTCCCACCGCCTCAAACCATCGACGTCGCCGTCAAGCCGCAAATACCTGGTGCTTGTCGAAAAACTCGATGATCCACTCAGCCATCTGCTCCTCGTTGATCTCGAGAGCAAAATGACCTGCATCCAACCACCGCGTCTCGAGCTTTGCCACATCCTTCCTGAATGCCTCTGAGCCGGGCGCCACAAAGATCTCGTCCTGCTTCCCCCACGCCGCCAGGACGGGCACCCGCGACGACCGCAGGTACTCTTGGAACTGCGGGTACAGCTTCACATTCGAGCCGTAGTCATGGAACAGATCTAACTGGATCTCCTTGTTGCCCGGCCGGTCCATGAGCGCCTGGTCGAGATAGAATGCTTCGGGTTGGATGGACTCGGGCTGCGGATGTCCGTTTTGGTACTGCCATTGCGTGGCCGGCAGCTCAAGGAGAGGGCGAAGGGCGTCGCGGTCCGACTGGGCGCCGCTCGCCCACAGCTTCTCGATCTGGGACCAGAACGGCTGGCCGAGGCCTTCGTCGTATGCGTTGCCGTTCTGCGAGATGATGGCCGCGATGGCGTCAGGGCGGGAGAGTGCGAACCGGAAGCCGGTCGGGGCGCCGTAGTCGAAGATGTAAATCGCAAAACGGGACAAGGAGAGGGCATCGACAAAAGCGCCAAACGTCTGGGCCAGGTTGGCAAAGGTGTAAGCATAGTTGCGCTCAGCCGGCACGGTGGTGAAGCCGAAGCCGGGGAGATCAGGGGCCACGACGCGGTAACGGGTTGCGAGAAGAGGGATCAGGTTGCGGAACATGTGTGACGAGGAGGGGAAGCCATGGAGCAGGATCACGGTGGGCGCGTCGGCGGGCCCAGCGGTGCGGTAGAAGACATCGACACCGTCAGCCTTGATGGTTGCGACCTTGGTGACGGGCTGTGTGGTTGTCATTGTGTCGATTGTTTGTGACTTGATTCCGATACTTCCGTGGGAGGAAGACTGAGGTGTTCTGGGGTTTGTTGCCTTCGCTTCGTCTCTCGGATCGTATTTATCTGGATCTGCCTGCTGTTCCTCGTATCAAGTTGAACATCCACTCGGGGCGGGTTGCCGCATTCTTATATATCTCTCTTTCCAAACCGTTTACGCCCTCCGTGCAATTCCCAACCGGTCGCCAGATTCCAAGAAGGGATCATGTCATGATTCTCGATACTTCGAGCCCACGCCCTAAAATTGACTGGCAGGGAGAATTCCAAATACCTCCGCGGCAGACAAAAGTGAATATGACATGGGCTGATGGTGAGGAGCCCAGTTGTGATGGTTCCTCTGTCCAAGAACTTCATTACTAATGGCCCTCAAGCATTGCTGGAGATGGGATAACTAGCGTCAATTTGTTGATTAGTAGGAGCGGCGCCCTTTGCAAGACTGTCAGCACCAGACGTCACAACGCGAGCCTTGGCTAACCCTATTGGGCGGGATGGATTCCACACCATGACATTTGTATCGATGTCCCATGAACCAGGGGGTGGAAGTTGCTGGTACGGGGGCATCTTGCCGACGCCCTTGAGTTGTGAGTTTGACTCCCCCACCCGCCTCTATGATTTGGCCCAGGAGCGGGTGTGGCACGAGTGTCACCCACCAACAGAGCTGTCGCACGGCATGCCAAAACTCGTAAGCACTTGGATAACCACAAAGAGCGAATCGAACTTTGTTTTACCAATACACCCATACAATACCCCTGCATCTGTCACCCCGGGCTGGACGGCAAGGAGCAAACGCTCAGCAGACACCAGCCAGGCAGTATTCCTTCTTGATAAGATCAGCAAGCTAAAGAAGAAGACAATGTTAACCCGCGGGAAAACGCTCCAGAACACCATGAATGGCAAGGTGGGCCTTACCCTCTCGGCAGAGGCATAGACAGTCGCCATGGGCGCCCCTGAGAGCTGGAATGGCCAAGCACTGATGTCCGCAACGCGGAGACCCCGGACGCCGTAAACTTTCTGCTGGTTTGAGACAACACCGCCCAGTTCCAGGGGCATCATCGCAGCCGTGCAGCACTGGTGAGCGTTAGAGGGGTTGATCTGGTCGCGCATGACAGCGGCAATCTGCTCGTCTGTGGTGAGCTGCGCGCCGAAGGGGCTGGCTTCGGTAGGGCCAAGGGCCTGCATCGAGGGTGCGGCGAACAGCTGGCGGTTCTTGCGGAACAGCGCCGTGTAGACAGCGACGTCCGTCGGGTCGGTGCCCGTGCGGAAGTCGATCAGCGGGTTCGCCAGGGGATCGGTCGAGTTGATGGTAACAGTACCGCGGCTGAGCGGCTTCAAGTGGTAGACCAACGCGGAATCGGAAGTCCCCCAGTGGACAGTGCCAACTCCAACATTGGAGTTGGCCAGCTGCTTCAGGAGGGCCGCACGCTGTGCCTTGTAGCCTGCCAGGACCGTTGCGTCAACACCAGCCGGCAGCGAGTCGGCGGGGTTGTGGGCCTTAGCCGCTGCAATGATCTGCTGATAGGACGAGGTAGCCCTCTGAAGTGAGAGCACGCCGATGCTGCTGCTGAGACTGCTGACGAGGGTGTAGGCGCTTGGACGGGACGAGTCGTAGAGTGCCCGCTGCTCGGCGTTGTACGTGGCGTTGGTGAGGAGAGAGCCGTAGTTGGGGACGGCGTTGGCGGTGACTGAGCGCGACAAAATGTGTTAGTTTCAGGAGAAGCCCAACAAGACCGGAACGGGGGCGCGTTACTCACAAGTATACGGCACAGACAAAGTTGGCTGGTCCTGCAGGTTTTGCCCGACACCAGGGAGGTCGGCCACCAGAGGAATGCCAAACTTCTGAAGCAGCGTCTTGCGGCCAATGCCAGACAGCTGGAGGATCTTGGGCGTGCCAAAACCTCCCGCGGACAGAATAACCTCCTTGGAAGCGTACACATTGGAAGGACTGTCAGCACTCGTAGCTGTTGTTGGCAAGTAGCTGACCCCGATGGCGGTCTTACCCCTGAAGAGAACGTTGGCAACCACGTTCGAGGTGAGGAGGTGGTAATTCGGCCTGGCGTCTTTGACTCGGTCGTAGTGATTTCGCCTGGCGTGGTTCCTGGTCATCGTTTTGGCGTCCAGAGCCGAGGGGATCCAGAATACGCCTGTTCCAGGTCGATTTAGTTGGTATTTCCCAAAGTCACTGTCATGGACTCCACAACTCACCCTGCTTGCTCCCAGCCAGAGGATCTTTGACCGGAGGGAGGCCCACCTCGTTGGCGGCGTTCCACCAATTCGCTGGCACGAGATCAGCATTGACTTCCACGAGTAACATTTGGTTCCGGTCTTGCTCACCCACCCCAGGGAAAAAGTAGCTGGGGTACGAATACTGAACTGGGCCGGAATGGCCCCGGACGGAATCATCCCACGAGATGTTTCCGGCTGCAGCTAACACTGCATCTGGTGCAGTGAAGGTTTCAGCCTGATGTTCACACCCAAAATTAGCTCTTTGTGCTCGAGGTATTGTAAGCTCTTGGGGGGCGGGTGGCCGCTCTGAACAGCGTGTGTGTTACCTTCTTGAAATAGGGGAGCAAGTTTTGCCAGCTCCAGCCCGAATTTCCAAGCGCACCCCAGGCATCATAATCATCTACGTCGCCCCTATGTTCCGGTCGTATCAGAATCGCGAAGACCGAGATAGAAAGACAGGTGTTGCCTGGTGCGGCTGTGTAGCGTACCTCAAATACACCATGGCGTTGATTGTGCTGCCACCACCAACGACCTGGGCCGTGATAGCCCCGATGGACCTGTTGTTAAGTCCCGCCTGAGGGACGGTGGTCAGACCGGGCCAGAAGTAGTAGTATGGGGCAAAGGCACCGGGCACGAGGATTCCATCCTAGCCAGCGTCGAGCGGCCCGGCCTCCACAACTAAGACGGTCACTGGAAGGGGGACTGGCACGTTAGCAAAAACAGTCCTCTGTGGAGGGACTATCCCGCGAGGAATGGGTTGGACTTACCCTTTGGATCCTCGGTCAGGTGGTCGGCGAGAGTCAGGCCCGCAATACCACCGCCAGCGATGATGAAGGTGTAGTTAGAGAGCAGGGCCTGGCGAGTAACCGCGGTGGCATGCCTAGCGGCCGTCGACTCCGTCGGGGCAGCCGCAGAGAGGGTTGCCGAGGTAAGCAATGCTGCGAGAATCGCATCTTGGGGGCGGTTTTGTTTGGTGATCTCGGAGGTTACCCCTGCGGTCCTTGGGAGGAGAAGGGGGGGGGCGAGGACGCGGCCCCCTCTTATCATGGAATTTACCCTTCCCTATCCCTGCCCGGTTGTTCACCAAACCTAGTCCGGCAGTAACATGCAATATGTTGAAAGGCGGAGAGGTCTACAAACTCTGGAAAGTTCGTTGGCACGTCACTTGACGACCAAGGCCATGGTCAAAATCTCCAACTTCACCAAATATGTATTCTGTGTTTCAGAAAAGAAACCGCAGGGTTTTTTCTTCTCGAATATCTTTTTTTCCGAATTTCTCTCTCTCTCTCTCTCTCTCTCTCTCTCTTTTTCATTGTGCTGCATGGCGTGTTATTGCAGCGTGGCAACCTCTTGGATCTCCCCTGCCTTCCCGCTCATGGGAACCCAGCCAGTCGGCATCAGGAACGTGAACCATGCCGTTAACCATGTCATTGTCTCCATGGATGGACCACAAGCTGACGCCATGTTTGGTCGGATATGGACACCCGAATTGGCCCTCATGCCAGCCCTCGGGGCGGGGGGTGGCATGGGCTGGCCAAGCAGCATGGTCAGTCACCTTGGATGCCGGGGTCCGGCAGGCTTCCCCTGAAATGAAACGGAAATAAGCCGACTGGTCAACCCCCCCGGATCTTCCGCAGGGGTGGGAGCCATGCGATGCTGAAGGCTCCCGTCAATGTTGACGAGCGGCATCGTACCATCCTCAGGACTCGACATTCGGAAGCAGCCGGGTGGGCCGTCCACGTCGAAAGGTTGTGGAGGGTCCTGGAAAGCTGAGGGCAATGTGGTGTGATAAGTGCCCGGGAGTGGGTTTCGACATCATCCGCAGACAGATATCCTTGGACCCTGAGGGTAAGGTCAACACTAGCACGTGACGGAAGCGCCGTCTGGCTGAGACTACGTGAAAAGACCCAGTGAAGGAAAACGACCGACTGACTGGTATTAGGACACCCATTTGCCCACAGCTTGTGAAGTACCGGGGTCGGGGCGGAATCCCGACACGGCGGGTATTAATTCGCGCACGCTGCGCGGCTCGAGACAAGCATCGGAACCTTGTTCTCGGTCCCGCGAGGTACGATGTAGGTCTCCCAACGACCACAGAGTGGGAGACGGGCCCCCCAGAGTTGCAGGGCTGGCCAGCTTCTCGTGGATGGCTGCAACTTGGCAACCAGGATTTCATGGTCATAGCTCGTCCTTGGCCCTCAGGTGCTTCTCCAGACCCTCAATGAGGGCGGCAAAGTGCTCAAAGCGGGGTGCGTCCTCACCGAGGCCCCAGGCAAACACACCTCCCAAGGCCCTCTTGCCCAAGATCAAGGGGAACTTGCGAGCGATGGCACCTGGCGTATCGAACGTCCACCAGAGGGCCTCTCCCGCGTCCCAGTAGTAATACCCGCCCTGCTGATCGTCATAAACACCGTGCTCGAGTGCTCTTGCAAACGACTCAGCCACCTCTTCAGGTACCGAGTCGTGCCATGAGAATCCCCCACCGCGACCAAGATCCCCCCCAGTGACGGGATCTTCGAGTTGTAGGGTGGGACAACCGACTGGCGAGGAGCCTGCGCAGGCATCGCGTTGCGTCTTGAAGTACTTCGTATAGAAAGCAAACCCGAGGTTGAGCTTCTGCACATCCGCTCCGGCGGAAACGTAGGCATCGATAGCCTCGAGACTCAGCTCGACACCTGTGTGGTGCTTCGTTACCGTGTCGCGGCGGTTCATGAGGTCATATGTCATAACGTTGAGGAAGTCAACGTTCTGCATGATGCGTGGCACCGTCTCAGGCGTGAAGGCGAGCATGTCACGCGTCAAGCCGGGCACGGCGGCCGAAATGATGGTGGCTGGCCTGAGGGCGGTACGCAGTTCCGCGAACAAAAGGGGGTAGGCGTCAATTTCCCAGGCTTTGGCAGAGTTCGGGACCTGCTTGTAGTCTTCACCGTTGCCGCTGCGCTTGACGTTAGCCTGGTAAAAGCTGCCTGGGCTGCTCTCCCAGGCTTGACTCACCCTGGATACTCCCAATCGATGTCAACACCATCGGCACCTGTCGCGGCCACCATTTTGGCCACGTTCTCGGCAAACCTCTTGCGGGATTCGTCATCTGCGGCGGCGGCTGAGAAGCCAAGGGTATCTCCCCAACCGCCAATGGCAACCATGATCTTGATTTCCTTGGGGAACTTGGCTCGGACTTCGGCAACAGTGGTGAACAATGGCCAGTCCGCCCTCCCTGGCTCATTGAACAGGTCTGACTTCATGAAGGCTACAGCAACGTGTGTTACGTGTTGTAGTTGCTTCATTAGAGGTGCAACAGGATGCTGGCTGCGCGCCCCCCGATGAGAGGATTAGCCGATGGGGCAACGTACACTTGGTGGTTGGGTGTTGCTGCGTTGCGTGCTGCTTACCCCGTGAAGTACATGATGCAGCGCAGGTCCTGTGCTGCCGTCAAATTGACGGCCATGCCGATAGAGAAGAAATAAAGGAAAAAGGCCAAAAACAATTGCCCAAATGAAGCCATCCTGGTGGTTTGGATGGAGAAAGCGGACGTGTCGAGCATGAGTCGACGATGGGCCCACACGCTGGGCTGCTGCTCGGTTCGATGCCGGGATTCCAACAGAGCTGGAGGGCCTCAGGATCTCCCAAGGATACTCAACCGGTTTTTCGTCGAGGACGCACCTAACCCATGGTTCGCGGACCGGACGTCCACAACGACGACGTGCTGACGGAGGTGTGCCGTCACAGCTCAGAGGCACAGGGAGTGGAGTGGAGCTGGGCCGCTATCCACAGCATTTGGGGAACGGCATTTCGCGAGCTGCTGTGGGGTCACCCGTTCGCGGGGTCCCTGAGATCGCTCGCCGCTAATCCCAGTTCGGCAATATTCAAGCTTGGGTGGCCGAGACCCCGGATTCCCAGTTTCGTGGCCAGTGTTACCCTTTCGGTTCATGATGGCAAGTGACGGGAAAATGGCATCCCAAGTTCAATTGCATGCGCGGCGAATATAGGCTGGGTTGCCTCGTGATTATCTCGCGAGGCTCACTGGCAGATGGCCGTGGTTCGCGAAGCTCAAGCAACGGCGGTAGATTTAGGTGTGGATGATTCTGCACGCGCTAGCACACAACAGGAGATTGGGGAGCCAAGTTGCCAGCAGCCCGTCTGGAATTTTTTTGGCGATTGGCCAGCCCATCCAAGCTTCCTTCACCTCCATCTCACTAAATATTTGATCCAGACAGAGCATTCAACTTGGCAAGGCCGCATACACTGGGCTCAAAGTTACTAATATTTTTGACCTCCTGTATCAATTTGCGGGATCCGACACGGCCGGCATGAGTTGAGCCCGCGATTGCTGCTGCGACACTCGAGAGGCATCGCGCCATGTTGGAGAACCTCTGCACGCTTCCGTTGTCGGCGGACCTGTTCACCCAGGTCCTGCACCCTACCCAGCCTCTCCTGACCGTCGGCCTATCGAGCGGCCGTGTCGAGAGCTTCCGCTTGCCCAGCGAGGACGACGATGGGGATGGCGCGAATGCTACCACGAGCAGCGGCAGGGGCTTGATCAAGAGCGTCTGGAGCACCCATCGTCACAAGGGGAGCTGCCGCTACCTGGCCTACAGCCACGATGGCGAATGTGAGCGAGACCGAGACCCGGGGCGTTGAAAAGGAACTTTGAGCTTTGAAGAAGGTACAAGGCTGACAATTGGCATTGCAGCCCTCTACTCGGCCGGCACCGACTCGGTAGTCAAGCACTTCTCCCCAGAAACAGGCATCGTCGTCTCCAAAATTGGCCTTCCTCCCCGCAACACCGCTACCAGCACGACCGATTGCCCGGCCATTATCCACGTCCTCTCCCCACAGACCCTCCTTCTTGGTACCGACTCGGGCGGCCTCTACATCTTCGATCTCCGCGAGAACGGCAGCCTGAATCCCAAGCCCGTGCGCAAGCATGTCCCTCACGCCGACTACATCTCCAGCATCACTCCCCTGCCCGCGTCCACCGAGAGCACATCCGGGTTCCCCAAGCAATGGGTGTCGACGGGTGGCACGACGCTCGCCGTGACGGACCTCCGAGCCGGGATCGTCGCGACCTCGGAGGATCAGGAGGACGAACTGCTGTGCTCTACCATCATACCGACCGGCCTGGGTCCCAAGCGCATGCGGAACAATGCCGTTGTGGCTGTCGGCACTGGTGGCGGCATCCTGACGCTTTGGGACCGCGGCGCGTGGGATGACCAACAGGAGCGTATCTATGTTGCGGGTGGAAAAACGAAGCGCGACGGCGACAGCCTAGACGCCATTGCTCGCGTCCCCGACGAGCTCGGGTGGGGGAAAAAGGTTGTGGTCGGTGTTGGGGACGGCAGCATTGCCGTTGTTGATTTGATGCAGCGGGACGTCCAGGCTGTGCTCAAGCACGACGATATTGAAGGCGTCGCTGCCTTGACCTTTGACTACCAGCACCGCTTGATCAGCGGCGGTGGGAGAACTGTCAAGGTTTGGGCGGAATCGGGTGTCGAAGGTCTCGAGGAGGAAGAGGAGGACGTGCTGCACGCAGCTACCGCGATCAAGAGGTCTGCGGATACTGACTCCGACTCGGACGGGGACGACAGCGAGAGCGAAGAGGAACGTCCGAGGAAGCAGTCGAAAAAGAAGCAGAAGAAGGGGAAAGGCGCCCAGCGGGGGGTCGCTGCTTTCCCGGGTCTGGATTAAAAGTGGCTGGTTGCGTTGACAGGACAGCGCCGTGCACTACCCGTGGATGGTTTCCCTGATGGCTGTGCGCGACTTCGACCACACGGCTGATATGGGGCTAACATCCACTCAGCACTGCCATTGTTCCCAGGGCAGCTGGCCCGCCTCTCCACTTCGATACGGCTTTCGCAACTCGGTCCAAAGGTCGTCAACCTGTGGCATGTTAATACCGCTATACAACACGGTGAACGGAGACATAAGCAGACCCGGGTGCGCCCAGCAATATCGGGTCCACGTACTTATCATCAGCGGCTCTCTGCTCGGGGGGTTCTGAAGGGGTGGATGGGATACACCCTCCTTATTGGCCTCAGGGAAGAGCCTACACCAGTTCCAAAAAAAAGAGAAGAAGAAGAGTGGCTTTATTTGAACCCCAGTTGGGCATGTATAAAAGCTAAAGCGGCGGCTCTCAAGGCGTTGGGTTTTATGCTCTGGTCTAATCGAGTATGAGCACGTCACTTCCGCTCCCATGATATCTTCGGGGCCCCTATCCTGCTCTCCCTTCCGCTCTGAACGTCCTGCTCGTCACCGAGGGCAGGTTTTCGGGCCTTCCGCCATACACCAAGAGGCCAACAGAACGTGGCACATCGCTCGTTCGCTTCTACCCTACTCCCTCTCCCTGGTATCCAATGATCAGGCGCCTGGACGGGTGTAGTCAAGCTCCCTGACCCGGCGCCACACCTCCCTGACTGTCCTTTCCTGCCCTTCTCGTCCCGACTCGGTATCCGACGCCCCTGCGGGTCTTTTAATGACCATATCAGCTCCAGGGCCCGAGAATGACATGCGTTGGCCAGCATTTACTCACCGTATCGCCAAGTAAAGCCGACTACCGAGTCCGACTTCTGGAATATCTCCCGTGAGCGGGTCTCTGGGCGGGTTTGCTGTTGTTATCAGGCCTCCGGCTTCTTGAAGTATGGCGATTCCAGCGGCGACATCCCTTTTGTTTCATTTTAGCATCCTCGCATCATCGCCGTCGAGTCCGGGCGCGGCTCACCATTCCCAACACCCTCCCTCCCACCAAATGTCAAAGGCCCCCATCGCGGTGTACGCGAGGTCCATCGTTGCGCTGGTTAGGTACTCAAACCGTCAGAACACCGGGACATTTTTCAAGTGTAAGGCAGCGGACCGGCCACATACCTGCCCAGACTCCTCACCCCGTGGACCATCCCGCCCTTCCCCCCTCTTCCCCCGACCTCGGCCGCCATGTTCAGGAAGCTGTCCACCTTGCGAGCCAGGTTCCCGTCCGGCACATCCCTCCGATCCTTGCCCCACTCGCACGAGAAGACGCAGCCGCCCGGCGCGTTGGCCGGCATGGGCGGTACCGGGTTCCGCACGAGCGGCAGCCGCTGCGTCTCGTTGAGCCACGCGCCGCGGCCGCGGCAGGACGTGAACAGTTGGCGCAGGAAGGGCGCGTAGATGACGCCAATGGCGGGCCGGCCGCCCACGATGAAGGCGATGGAGACGCAGAACATGGGGAAGAGGTGCGTGTAGTTGACAGTGCCGTCGAGTGGGTCCACACACCAGGTCGGGGCGGTCGGGGGGATGAGGTACGCCCGCGAGGAGCCTTTGGAGTAGGTCTCTTCGCCTATGAATCTGGTTGGGGGTAGGAAGGGGTTAGTTGCTCCGACGAGGTGGAGGGAATGGGGCGGAAGGCTTGGGCTTGGGATTGCCGTACACGTGGTCGGGATACTTTTGGGCGATGGAGGTTTTGATAAAGGCCTCAACGTCTGTTGGCAGCGTTAGCGGACTGGCCTGGTGAGTTGCGCTGACACAGTCATGGAACCGTGGCCTTGCCTTCATCTGTCTTGGTCACGATGTCTACCGCGCTATCCTTCTCGGCGAACGACTGTGTGCTCTCGCCATTGCCGTTGAACCTCGACTGGGCAGCGTCGATGAGGAGCTTCCCCGCATCCTTACCGAGTTGGACGGCAAAGGCGTATATACCATCCAGCTCCATGTCTGTAATATCTCCTACAGCCATTGTCGACGAATATGGTCTAAATCCGGTGTGAGCTTATGGCAAGTTGTGTCCTACGACCCGCGGGCTACCAGGAACAAGTGATGTTTCACGCAGAGCAGCCTCAAATAACGCGAGGCCCAGGAACGGAAAACGTGCGCCTGATTCATGACGGGTCGTTATCTCCGCTGAACAGGGAGCCGCTAGAAACCGAGCTTGAACGGCCATCATTCCGCCCTCCACAGACCCTGGATGTCATGGTCTGTCTGTCCGGGGTGTGCGGCGTGTTTCGCCCCCCGAGCCCCGCTTCCCCGGATACGGGGGAGGCGATGACCTCCCCATTCGGTGGCTGGTGGCGGAGAGACAGGGCGTCTTATGACCCTTTGGCGGACTGACTGATGCACCCCGATCAATTCCTAACCCATCAGAATTTTGTCTTCCCACTGGCGTCCAGGATCCTTTCGCGATGGTGTGGAGATCAACCCGTTCGCCGGGAGAGCCTTCATCCAGAGGTGGAGAAGCGGGCGGGGCCGAGTCCCGCGGGACCCAGAACCTGGAAGAGGGGGTCACATGCTCTCCGGATGAATGCTTCTCAGCTTAGGCCCTGGATGGTATGTTGCTGGGGGGAGGCTTCTGCAAGGCTCTGATGTCGGTGGCAGGATGGGGAGGGGATGGCTGAGCTGCCGCAGCACACCCAGCACTGACGGGGACGGATGAGACCTGGGCATAGCAGATTGTTTGCAATGCCCGGAGAGCCAGGAATTGTCGATGGAATTGCCAAAGCGTGGCTAAATAGAGAGTCGAAAGCCTATCGGAAGATTTTATCAAACGCCCAAAAATCCATATACACTGCTCGCAGCGCCTCTGTTTATTTTACCCCTGACCGACCAAGCCCCTGAAATCACCACAACCGACACCACATCCTCACCATGACCCGCCACATCCTCCTCATCAACGGCCCCAACCTCAACCTCCTGGGCAAGCGTGAACCGCACATCTACGGCTCCACGACCCTCGACGACGTGGTAGCCCAAGCGCAAGCCCAGGCCGAGTCCCTCGGCGTCACCCTCTCAACGTTCCAGTCCAACCACGAAGGCGCCATCGTAGACCGCATCCAAGAGGTGGCCGGCTGGGGACCCAACGTGTTGCCCGACAGCCCCCCGCAAAAGAAGGTGTCGGCCATCATCATCAACCCGGGCGCGTTGACACACACGAGCGTTGCGGTACGGGACGCGCTCTTGGCGATTGATGTCCCGTTTGTGGAGCTGCATGTGTCCAACGTCCATGCGAGGGAGCCGTGGAGGAAGCATAGCTACTTTACCGACAAGGCGGTGGCGATGATTTGCGGCATGGGCATGTACGGGTATACGGCGGCGCTGGAGTTTGCGGCGAGGCATATCAAGGTCAAGGAGGAGGGCGAGAATTAGAATAGACTGGGGAGTTGGTCGGGGAGCGGAAAGGAATGTAATATCACTTCTTACACGTTGTTAATGTCTGTTGGTGGCATCGGAAATATGAGTTTGAGTTGTCATTGTGTTTAGGAATCACCATTCCGCACCCAAGCGCTGCAGTTTACCAATCTTTGGTACTCGCTCGCCCAATACATACATTGCTCGTAAACCCGTGACACCCATGGCCCTGACCCTTTGCGCTCAACGCCGGAAACATGAAAATTGCAAATCCAGTAAGTAAATCAACCCTGCTCTTCCCCCCTCAACGCCGAGAAAACATGCGGTGACCCTTTCTCTACAAGGACGCAAATACCCTCTCCACCCGATGCTTGGGCTTCTCTACCAAGCCCATGTCCTTGCGCAACTTGGCCCACGAGGCGGCTCCCCGCCTGGCAAGCTCCTCGGGAACCTCGGGGCCCAAGTCGGCCATGCGGCGGTTGAACAACTCCAGACTGACCCAGCCCACGAAACCGAGGCCGTGGAAAAACGCCGAGGCGATCTCCTTTATGGGAAGGTAGCCGCCGCGGTCGTGCTCGCCGTAAAACAGCCTGCAGTTCCGCGACCAGCTCATGCGGGCGGGCTGCTCGGCGTTGTAGAAGGGGTGGCCTGGCACCAGGGGCGCGTCGAGGCGCTCGGCGTCGACGACCTGGACGTAAAACACCTTCTTGACGTCGACCTGGGTAACCAAGCGGGCAATAGACTCGCTCACGGCTTGCTCCGCGTTCTTGGTGCAGCCCGAGGCGACGGCCGGGTCGGCGTAGATGCGGCCGGCGATGTTGAAGGTGTCGAGGCACATGCCAAAGTTGGGGCGGTCGACAAGCTGGACCACCTCCCAGCAGCGCTCCCACGTGTCGACGCGGGTGCTCCAGCACAGGCTCTCGTACGCGAAGCGGATGGGGGGGTTGGCGCGCAGGCCCATGTCGGCGACCTTGCGTAGGTCCGCCACGATCACCTCCAGGTCTTCCGATACCTGGGGCGCGGGCAGGAAGCTGGCGGGGATCTGGATGATGTCGGTGCGGAGCTCGTTGGCCAGGCGGAACCAAAACTCGAGCTGCTCGAGGCGGCGCTTGTGCTCGTCCCGGTCGAGGAGTCCGTCGTAGTGGCTGAAGGGCTGGAGGCAGAGGATCTCGATGCCCCTCTGCTGGCACATGCGGTAGATCTGGGTCGCGGCGGCGATCTGGAGCCACTTGGGGAGGCCGATAGGGGACGGCTTCATGCCAGACAGTTCCTCGGCCACATCGGCGAGGTCCTCAAAGAAAAGCTCGATGCCCTTGTAGCCGTACTTTTGAGCGGCGTCCAGCTTCGTCTCAAGGTTGTGGCCGGCATAGCACCGGCCAAGGGACATGGACGTGATGGCGAGTTTACACGGCATCGTGAGAGAGGCACACTGGACAGAAGAGAGTCGGATAGGGCACAGTATTGCCGCTCTGGTGGTATAGGGTGGCAGGAATGGAGGAGAGAAGCAGCTTGGCAGGTGGCCCGAGTTGCAAGAGACGGGTTGACAGAGGAGATGAGGTGGGAGGCGGGACGTGAGGCGCTGGAGGAAGAGGGGAAGAGAGTTGACGCTGTCGCTAAAATACTGATAGGGTTGGTAGGAGAGGGCTCCGGTGAGCGGACCAAGGGGGAGGCGGAGGCGGATAGGGGAGGTATCTGGAGGAGATAAGTGACGGGAGGGGAAGAGTTCAAGGCGTCATGAAGCCGGCACCGGTCCGGGTTTAAAAGAAGGGAGTGCGAGGTGATAAGGGTAGGTACTTGGAGGTGCCTGGGAAGGGAAGGAGGGACGTGACGACACTGGGGCAGCGTGGCCCAGCCTCCGCCGCGGGTCTCTGGGGAGGAAAGGACTCGGGGAGGAGGAATGAGACCCGGGTATGTGTGGACACGGGCATATTGGGCCGCAGGTTTCCTTCCCACCCCAGAACCCAGCCTCCACTCAGCGCCCGAGCTGGTCGTTGTTCGTGACTCTGCAGACCTGTCAAGCGTCCACGTCCACCGAACACTGTCGGTGTCCCACAAGCGGTATGAGGACAAGTTTCCACTTCTCATGTTGGTCCCCTGGCTGAACTCGCGGACTTGTGAGCCGGAGCTGCTGGCTGCCCGGAGACGAAACGCAGCTGGATGGGGCCTCCCGTTATCAAGAGCCTGCCGTGCCGGGGGGGGGGGGTCCACGGCGCCGCCACTCGGCCAGGAAGGCCGCCGGGGCACGCGAGGGTGCAGCCGCGGGCTGAGGCAGCGCAGGGACCGTGGGCCAGAGGTCATCATCACCGCTTCTTCCAGCTGGGGTAGGCGGGCAGCCCGAGAAGCACTGCGAGCTGGTTCCCCCTGCAGCAGGCAGGCTGTCGGCATTCGGCGGTGTACAAGCAGAGACTGCGTGTGACACCCGTGCGCATCTCGGCAGGCAGGGCATTGGCAAGGCGTCGGCGTGGCGCTGGCAGGGTGCAGACGAGCACGTAGCGAAGCCGATTCGCGACCAGGGCCGAAGATAAGCGAGAGCGCCTCATGCCCGGCTTCGGTGGCAGAAGAATCATGCAGAAGGATCATCAGCTGTGTGGCGGTGGGACCGTGCTGCTTCCCGTCGATTGGTGGTGCTGCGGTGTGCGCGATCGATCGCATCGTTCATCCAGCGACCATCCATCCATCCATCCATCCGCCTGGCCTGGTGTTCCGGTCCCCAGCATTCCGTGTGGTGGTGTTGTGTTCCAGATGGAGGTGCGTACCATGTGAGAGGCGGTTAGAGACACTTGGATCAGTGGTTGGTTGGTTAAACATTTAGCCAGCCACACCCAGGGCAGGAAAAAAAAAAGAGAGAGCCATTGTTGGGTGGGCCCACTGTTTGTTGGAGCCGTCTCTTGCCTCCTCCCTGCCTCCTCCCTGCTCCCCTCCTCTCTCCACCGCGCCTAGCACACACTCACTCCTCCTGCTGCGCTGAAGACTTTGCAGGTTGGATGCATCTTGTTCCACGTTGCACCCGTCGGCCTTGCAGCATCCCGCCCGCCCGGGTCCGCAGGAGGTGCGCGTCGCCCTGGCCCAGTTATTTCGGTCCGCTCCACTGCTTTCCGGAATCCGAGGCATGCCAAGATAAGTCAGCGTGTATCCGTACTTGCAGCAGCAGGCGAGATGCTGCCTGAGTGAGAGACCAGCGTGCCCTTCATGACTTAAGAACGCCACTGGATGTTGAAACCCCCAAACGCCAATGTTGATCGCCAGCCCGCCATCGCATCCCCAGTCCTCGTGTCTGCCCTCCCTCCTCTCCGCCCCTCTGCCTCCTTGCCCCTCTACCCCTATTCCCCTTCACCCTCCTTCTGTTACCTGTCCGTCACTTCCACGGCCACGCCTTTACCGCAATCACTACCCTGCATCACATACCGCATCCCACTAAGTACCCAGACGTATCGCGTGGCATCATCCAACACACACACACACACACACACACACACACACACACCATGTCCACCACGACCACCACAGTCACGGCTGCTGCGCCGCAAACGCAGCCCGTGGGAGAGTTGAAGCTCGAGTCGCGCATTGACCAGCTCGACAAGCATGGCTTCCTGTTTGGGAAGAAGCTCACAGCCTCCATGTCGCCGCTCTTACACGATGTCGTCTACCAGGGGCTCGGCCTCAATTGGGAGCAGATCAGGTTGGACTCGACAGACATGAACCTCTTTCTCAGCTTAATACAACACCCCAAGTTCTACGGTACGTGTGACAGGCGCCCCCTTTTCTCACCGCGGAGTCGAATCTAACCAGCTCCCCCCAGGCGCCTCGGTCACCATGCCGCACAAGGTCGCCATTCTCCCGCACTTGGATGAGCTCACAGAAGAGTGCCGCGACGTCGGCGCCTGCAACACACTCTTCCTGCGCCACCTCCCCGACGGCCGCCGCCTCTTCTGCGGCGCCAACACGGATGTCATTGGCATCCGCGAGTCCTTCGTCCAGAACGTCCCGGACCCGTCCGTCTACGAGAACCGCCCCGCTATGGTCATCGGCGGCGGCGGCGCTGCCCGCTCCGCCATCTACGCCCTGCACAAGTGGCTCAAGGCCACGTGCGTCTACATCGTCAACCGCGACGCGAGCGAGGTCGCCGCCGTCATGGCCGAGTGCACCGAGCGCGCCTACGGGGTCCGCCTCGTCCACGTCGAGACGGTCGAGCAGGCCGAGGCCCTCGAGGGGCCTGGCGCCATTGTCGCTTGCATCCCTGACTTTCCGCCCACTACCGAGAGCGAGAAGCTGGTGAGGCGCATCACTGAGGTGATGCTGCGGAAGGAGAAGAAGGGCGCCATCCTGGAGATGTGCTACAACCCCTCCCCCTTCACATTGCTCGGCGCTCTGTCCGAGTCAGAGGGGTGGCACGTCATCCTGGGGACCGAGGCGCTGATCTGGCAGGGGATTGAGCAAGTGAGTCACTCTTTGCCTGTTCTTACCATTCTGTTTTGTCCCGGATTTGCCAGCTAACTGCTGCCTCTTTGCTTGAACAGGACAAATACTGGACCGGCCGCGAGACCAGCGAGCTTCCAGTAGCTCAGGTGAAGGAGACCATCGCGAGTAGGCTAGCCGAGCTGTCCAAAAATTAGACTGTTTCCCTAAAACGCCCAAGAGTCTTGCTTCATTGTTGATCTGGCGCCATGTTTGTAGTTTTGTTACCGTATTCAGTAGACCTCTCCCTGTGTGCCCAAGCCAGCGTCCGATGATCCCACAAGTGAGTTGGTCATGTAGAGGGACTGCTCACGACGACTAGGCCTGAAGTTTAAGTTGTGGCAAAGGAGGGGAGGATGAGCGAGCCTGTGGACCTAGACAGGGCTCATCTCGACGCCAACACTCGAATAGCCCGGTCGGTCTTGCTCCTGGCCAGGGGGTGGATATTCACCGCCTCCCTCATGTCTCACCCATGTGTCCCCGCCGAAGCGGAAGTTAGTTTCCGGGGCAAGTCACGGAAAGGCCGAGTAGCGCAGGACTGATCACCGCACACACTGCAGTGGGGGGGAGGGGGGGGGGCTTGTTGGACATCGCTGTAGGCAGAACATTTCATTAACTAACTCGGCATATTCTGCGCGGGAACCTGCCATAGGGGCGCTGCATGGCAGCACAATTACAGGACAAAAACTGATCCTAACAACAATATCCTCCATCATACTCCCAAAGACCCTTCAGACGGCTCGCGTCTGTGTGTCTAGACGCTGGCCTTCTCCGCCTGGGATTGGCCCGCCTTCTCGTCCGATGAGACCGACGCATCCTCGGCCGTGGTCGCCGCGCGGCCATTCCCCATGCCGAGCTCCTCCATGAGCACCTTGTTAGCCTTGCGTACCGGCTTGATCTCAAACAGCCGGTCCATGGACTCGAGCGGGATCGACTTGGTCTCGGGCAGGTAGAAGTAGATGAAGACGATCGAGATGATCATGAGCGACGCAAAGAAGAAGTAGACGCCGTACTTCATCTTGAGGAACATCTGCGGCGTGAAGCGAGAGATGATGAAGTTCCAGAACCAGTTGTTGGCCGACGCCGACGCCTGGCCCAGCGAGCGCGTGTTCTGGTCAAACATCTCCGAGTTGACCACCCACGGCGTGCCGTTCCACGACGGCGTGTAGAAGGCCGTCCAGAGGTAGAAGAAGAAGACAGCCGCGATGCCGCCGCTCGACATCTTGCCGCTCGGGTTCAAGCCAGGGTTGGCAATCTTGATGTAGGCGCCGATGAACCACATGCAAAAGGAGCCGCCGGCGGCACCGATGAAGAGCATGCGGCGCCGGCCGACGAGGTCGACGAGCCAGAGCAGCCAGACCACCGTCAGGACCGTCTTGACAACCCCAAACAGGCCCGTGGTCAGGAACCCGGTGTTGGTGCCCGTGATGCCGAGGCTGCGGAAGACGGTGGGCGAGTAGTAGTTGATGGCGTTGATGCCGCTGCCGTTCTGGAACATGAACAGCAGGCCGCCGAGCAGGAAGCGCCACTGGATCTTGGGGTCCTTGAGCGCGAGGAACGGCTTCCAGAAGCCCTTGCCGACCTCCCTCTCGAACCGCTCAAGGTCGCGCTCGATGTACTCGACCTCCTCGATGATGTACTGGTCGGTGGGCTCAAGCATGCGGATCCAGCAGAGAATCTCCATGGCCTCCTCCTTGCGGCCCTTGGAAAAGAGCCAGCGCGGGGACTCCTTGATCCAGAACACGCCGATGAACAGGAGACCGCCGGGGATGAGCTGGACGGCGAAGGGGATCAGCCACTGAGAGCGCGTCGGGGCAAGGGTCGTGTTGACGCCGTAGTTGATCCAGAAGCCGACCAGGCCGCCGATTTGCCAGCCGAGCTCGTAGATGCCGACGAGACGACCGCGGACGGCGGGGGGGGAGAGCTCGGAGATGTAGATGGGCACCATGTTGGAGGCGCCGCCGACACCGATGCCCGCGAGGACACGGCCAGCCAGGATTGGGCCCAGCCCCCTCTTGGCGCTCGCGGCAAGCATGATGCCGGCGCCGAGGAGGAAGACGGCGCAGAAGACGAACAGCGACTTGCGCCTGCCGAGGAAGTGGCTGGTGCCATAGGCGAAGAGGCTGCCAAAGAAGGCGCCGGCTTGGTAGACCGAGACAATGTTGGCTTGGAGAAGGGCGAGGGCGCTAGGGCTGTACGACGCAAAGTTGAACTCCTTGGTGAAAGAGGGGAGGGCGAGGGTAGTGCCGATGAAGGCAGAGTCGTAGCCGATCATGCATGACGCGAACGAGGCGACGGCGGCGCAAGCGTAGACACGCCAGTTGTAGACGGCCTTCGGCGTTGGCCGGTCCTCCTTGAGCGAGAGGAGCGTCATGTTGCTTCCCTGGGGTTTCGTGCGTCGAGGGCCTTCAACTAGAAAAGAGATTCGGCGGGCACCCTGCTGGGAAGATGGAATCTGGGGAAATCTGGAGTAGCACTGGCGATACCAGGATGCCCAGATTTATAGAACGCAGCGGTTTGTTGGATTAGGTTCATTACCCCAGACCGAGTGCCTCAAGTCCCAGGTGCTTGGAACCCGCAGCACGTTCACTTCTCCACGGGGATGCCACATGGACTGCCGCGCCCCCACATGAAGAATGTTGAACCGTGGAGGTGAGCCCATCTGCAGCCAGGGAGAAGGAGATGGGAATGCTGTGTGGCGAATCAGACTCGATCATGCCCCCCGCAAAACCTTCCTGGTCCATATCCCTGAGAGAATCCACCACTGAAAAGACGCTAGGGGCACGAATGCCGGCACTTGGGATGAATGCTCTCCCGACCTCACTCAACCCACTGTCGGCTGGCCTCGCGGTCGGCACCTGATCATGCCCTCAAAACCATTTTCGTCCAGTTGGCGTCCTCATCCTGGTAGTTAGTTGGGCGCTTGGCAATCCTGCGGCAGCATCTTTGGCGTACCAGCACCCTTCTGCGAATTGATTGCCTGATCGGTGTGTGCTCACCGCGAAGTGGTCTGTCTGTAAACACAAGTTGGTGCACACATTGCACTGGGCGGCGACCTTGCTGGAATCGGCGACAGTGATGCCATTGGCAACTGGTAAGACGTCAAGTAGGTGCTCAGCTACCAAAGACTCGCACGACCATACAAAAATTGTGGACAGAGCTCTTAACTCTCCTGTGAGATTATGTTGTTGAGCCGGGGCTCCAATCTCGCGAAGTTGGAGCGATCCTCCTCGTCGGGATACGCCTTGAAGACTTCTCGTCTCATCAGACGACGGGGCGCTCTGCGCCCGGTAAAAAGCTCAAACTGCGCAAAGCCTTGCTCCGGAAGCAGATCCAGCCCGTCCATCGCCACCCAACCCCTATGAGACTCCTTCCGGACCTGTTCAAGTAGCGGGCTGTTCAGCGTCTTGTACTCCAGCTCCAAGACAACACCACCTGTTGGGCTTTCCAACCACTGGACAGGGACAGTGAAGGCCGGTGCTGGATTTCCGCCAATGCTGTGTGTGGGAATGCACGAGATGATCATCGTGGGGCGTTTGTAGCCTTCGGGCCAGGGATCATCGAGAGACCGGATGATATGGAAGCTGGTCTTTTCCTGGGACCCGGGGCTGGTGCTGAACAACGGCAAACCGTTGCGAGACAGCAGCGTCTCGAAGTGCGAGACGAGCTTCTCCGCGTTTGCCAATGTTCGATTGAAAATGAGTATGTGTTTCACGCCGAGCTGGAGCATGGCATAAACAGCTGCCCTAGCCATGCCACCAGCGCCGACGATGAGACCGGAGCTGCTCGGCCTCACGGCGTTGGCCGGGGAGAGCCCGCGACGGATGCAGGCCCGGATGCCAATCCAATCCGTGTTTTCGCCGTAGAGAGCCTTGACGGGGCCTGCTAAATTTCTCCCGTTGGATAATAAGGCATCGTCGGGGATGCTGCCGTCCGGGTTGATGGTTCGTACGGGGATCAACGTGTTGACGGCTCCGATTGCTCTGGCATGCCGGCTCAGGGAATGGGTCAAGCTGATAATTTCGACTTTGAAAGGGAGACCGACGGATGCTCCAGCAAAATGGGGGTCGTTGACCAGTTCTTGCAAGCTCGCGATGGTGCTTGTCGAGTGAGGCTCGTAAAGGTGCGGGATGCCGCAGGCCTTGAGGGCCGCGTTATGCATCGCTGGGGACAGACTGTAGCTCACATTGGCGCCGAAGACGTAGAGCCGCATGGGATGAAAGTAAAAGGACGAGTAGAGGGCTTGCGTTGCCTCCCGGGCTGTGAGCGACGGGTATAGAGCAGTGGCTGCACCCCACTCTGGCCCAGACTGCTCCCTCCTCCGCAAACCCTCGGGAACGACCGAGGTGAGGGCCTGGTTGAAGCATGCCGAAGTTCGCCCAAGAATCCCCGTGTTGTAGGCGATCAGCGGCAGCCTCGGCCCCGGGGTCGAGTCTGCTGCAAGTTGGACAAGACGGACATCGAGGTTGTCGGCGGTGCTCACTGCAGCTCTCGTGAACCTTGCCAAATCGCAGCCGCTGGCCTGCGCCTTCTCGTAGTACGAACGCCAGGATGGGGCATCCCAACGAGGTGGTTCCAGGTCCAGCAACTGGAGGTTGCCGACGACCTTGCAAGTTCCCTTGGCGCCGATGATGCTTGCGAGCACATGGCTTTCGAGCCTCAAATCGACCGTGATATACTCGGGCGCAAGGCGCAAACCGTGCCGAACGTATGACACGTAGAGAGCCTGCAGGTATTCGTCCGACAGGGCGGCCTCGGGAAACACCACGTGAAGAACGATGGGAATGACGGTATCTCGCCTGACCTGGGCCGTCACACGACTGATTTCGCTGGCCCGATGAGCCAAGATGTCAGGGGCTGAGCGAGACCGGCCGGCAAAGTCGGTAATGAGGTCATCCACCACGATTTCGATGGCGTCGGCGCCAACCTCGAGCTCCTGGATGTCGAGATCACCTCGGGTGAAGGACGAAAGCGGGATTGAGATGGCGTAGGTGAACTGCCTGTCCTCGGCGGGAACGCGCGCCAGCGGGAAGGCGGATTCGATGAAAGGAATGGAGCCGCTTGGCAGGATCACAGAGAGAAACTTGAGAAAGTGTCGCTCGGCGCGCTTGAGTGTAAGATAGGGCGCGGTAGGTCGGTCAAGCTCGGCAGAGGGCGATGGGAGACGTTCGTTTGTGAACTCGCCGGGCATGCTGCTATCCTCGGAGACGTTGAAGAACTCGTGGCGGGTGCATTTCCTGAAGAATATGCTGCTTGCATCCAGAATGTCGTGAGCCTTTTGGATGCTCTCGATCCGCAGATGAGTCTGGATGGCTTTTGGGTCGCGGAGAACATAGATGACTGGATTTGTCCGCTCCAGCTGCTCCAAGGCGGCCTGGATACTCCGCTCGATCCACGAGCAGACGATGACGGAATTCTTGCCGTGCTTCTCGAGGACCTCGTACAGGAGGCTAACTTCGCGGCTCTGGCAGGCGGCGGCGCCGTACGACTTCTTGTATGACGGGCTGGAGAAGCCTGTCACCTCGCGAAAGGCCATCTCGAGGTCGACAACCTTGCGGCCCATGGCGGACGAAGCAATGACGGCCAGGGTAGTCTTGCCGGCGCCGCGGATGCCGGCGATGATGATGGATGCGTCGGCATCGTAGGGGGCGCCGGGGGAGATGGCGGAGCCTTTTCGCACCGGTGATGAAGACGCGGATGGGTACTCTGGCGCGCCCGGTCAGTTTGCGGAGACTGGGCGGGAGGAGGCGCACGTCGGGGATCGTCCCACGGGTCTGGCTTGGCCTTACTTACCTCCAGGTGCCGGGCCGGCCGAGAAGGCTGGAGTGGTGTGGAACGAGGGGAGGTAGACCGGGTCCGCTCCCTCGATGGAATAGGGCCGAGACGGGGGCCGGGAGGGCGGGCGCGACCCGGGGCCAGCGTCGGCGGCGTCTGGCGGCTGGGTGTCCCAGGACGAGGCCATGGTGGCATAGGAGCGCTTCACGCCAGCAGCGACTTGGGACGTCATGATGCGGCTGGCGAGTGAGGCACGCCAATTGCCAAGTAAACAGGGGGCATCGACGGCGAGGTCTTGGGTGCTCGTGCCCGGTGCAGCGAGGCGCGAGGCAGTGAGGCAGGCAGGTGGTAACTACCTGGGCGACGGGCGCGGCTCCGGGACGATGTCAACGGGCCACGCCGAAAGCAGCCATCGGTTGAACCTGGAGGGTGGGTTCCTCAGGGCCGGCGGGGGCCAGCCGAACTGGGACGATGAGGGGCCTAGGTCGAGGGTTGAGTGTCGAAGGGAGGGGTACGGTTCCCGTAGGCAGCGGAGTACAGAAAACCTGCGCGTCGGTGCTCCGCGCTCGTCCGATCCGAGGGTCTCGATGTCGAATGCTGTCCCCAGACGAGGACTGCGGGTTTGCCCAGGGCAGACAAGTGAGGTTGGCGGGCGGCGACGGCGGCAGCAGCGAGGAGCAACGGCAGAGCTGGGGTGGGTGAGGGTGTGGGGGAAAATGCCGGCGTTCCAGGGATGGGCGTGTGACGTTGAGCCCCTTCAGGGATAATAGTTCACCCCGCAAAAAGTGCAGAAACCCCACTCGTTTAATCTCTTTTCCCCGATTCCAGCCTCCTCTCCACTCTCCACTCTCCACCGTCTGTCTCTCTCGCGCTCTCGCTCCAGCTCGCCTCACCAGCCAGGACGCGCTGCTGACGAGCCTGGTTGTGCACGCACACCTGGTCCCCTACCCGAACACGCAGCGGTTTTTGTCGGCTTCGGCTTCCAGCTCGGCGGGGGGCGCAGGGGAACCACAATCGACAAATCCGCCGGCGTCTTGCTCGGCCTGCATGCGGCACGCACCCCAGGATCAGCAGGGGCCTCTCCAGCCCGCCCATCCCACAAAGGCTCGGTCGCTTTTCCAGACCATCCCCGCAAATCGACCATCCGACTATGGGCCCCGTGTTGGCCCCGACCCCGGGTTCCATCCTTCCTTCTTGACAGCCTCGGAGAACGGCGCGCCGACCCAGTGGCATAGACTTCTTCCGACGCCGGTTACACGCCCACCTCTTCCAGCAAGCAGCACGGGAACGGGAACGGCTGTGGTTCCGTATTGACGGACATGGTGCGCCAGCGGCCTTGGCGTTCGCGTGACATTGTCTACGCCGGGCTCCTGGCCGATTCACCCTTTCGCCATGCCACCGAAGCGGAGGGCGGCCGACACCGAAACCCCCAACCAGCCGCCGACTGACGTTCCACCCGACCCGCCTGGAGTTCCGGTACCCAACGCCCAGCCCGCCCCCGTCAAGCGGCAGAGGGTGTCGAGAGCCTGTGACCAGTGCCGCGCCGCCCGAGAGCGATGCGATGGCAAGCAGCCCCGGTGTTTTCCCTGCATCTCCCAGAGCCGCCCATGCACCTATGAGGTGAGCCCGAAAAAGAGGGGCGTCCAGACTGGCTACATTCGCACCCTCGAGCTGGCTCTTGGCTGGGTCTTTGAGAAGGTGCCTGGCAGCGAGGAGACACTCGGTGCTCTCCTGTCTCAGCCCGGTGGTCAAGGACACCCAGTTCTCGGAGGCAAGGACCCTGGGGGAGCGGACCGACTGCAGAAGCGGTGGAGGAAGAGCCGGGTGCATAGGGGTATAGACCGCATTCTGTCGGGAGAGTCTGTGCCCTCGCTAGGCCAGGACGAGTTCTCCCCTCCAGCAGACGCGAGCGATACCGAGGCCGATGCAGCCCGACCACGGCCGAACTCGGATTCGATCACGCCCGGCACGGAAACGGCCACGCAAACCCCAGACGCTCCACGGATGGGCACCGGACGTTGCCCCCCGATCGCCCTGAACGACGAGCCATTGCGCACTGACCGAGAGCGGCAGGTGCCTGCTAGTGGCATGCTACAACGTTCTCTAACCACGCCCCCCAACCTGAAGCTGCCTTCCAACCACTGGGGTCTGCTCGACGTCTACTTTTCCTACACCCACTCGTGGCTCCCGATCCTTGAGAAGCAGGCCCTATTTCAAGCCTCGTACCTCTACCCGGAGCACGGACTTGCTCTCGACCCAGCAGACGCCTCTTCTGCAGCTCACGCCGAGCTCTGGGCGGCTTTGGCATTGGCGGCCGTTCAGGATGCCGGACGCGCGGACTCCTCATCATCGGGTGATGCCGACCCCCATCCCCGCGAGATCTACGAGACTGCTCGCGGGCTCCTCCCGACGGAGAACGGACCGTTTCAAGTGCACCACGCTCGCGCATTTCTACTGCTCAGCCTGGTCAACCTTGGAGAAGACAAGTTAACTGGCGCCGGGATGCTAATTGGCTCTGCCATCCGCATCCTCCTCGACCCCAACACACATCAGCATGCTACCCAAGAGAAAGAGGGGCAGAAATTGGAAGTCGCCATGATGTCCTGTTTCTTGGTAGATACGGCCCTCTCGGTGCGATGCAATAGGCCGCCTCATTTGAGGGTGGAGGATCTTGCCGCATTGGCTCCGGTGTCTGAGAATGGTCCCGACCAGTGGGAACCGTGGACGGCCTGTGATGGGTTTGGCGCCGGTAATACGGCTTCCCGGTCCTCGAGGAGCTCTGCGTTCTGCCTCAGCACATTCAACCAGCTTTACGCCATGGTCAAGGTTGTCGCCCGGGAGACGTCGATGAGGAGGCAGGGTTCGTTGCCTGGAGGTGGCTCAGGCGCATTCGTCGCTCGGCTGCAACAGGCAATAGCTCCCAACCTACCGTTTAGCAGCTTCATCTTCTCGCCGACGTGCGGGACCGCCTCAGTCCCAACTCCTTACCTGGCCCGCGCCGTTTATCTCTGGGCCAGCGCGCTCGCTGAACCCCAGTCAGACACTTTTCTCCCCTTGCTGCAGGACACGCTTGACCAATATCAGCGGCTGTTTGGGAGGTCCAGCACGCCTCCCCTCATTCTCGGCTGCATATCAGCCCTAGCAAACGAGGAGTACCTGCTCCGCTGCAGCGAGCAGAACCGACACAGGCTGGCAGGTCTGGTGCCAGCCTACTCCTCCAGACGACTCGACGACGGGCGATCTTCCAGCGCCCGTGGCTCCCATCCCATCCAGATCTCCCGACCGTCGCCAATCCATCCGGAGATGCCCAGCTCGAACCAATTTCCTACTCCAAGCAACTCCATGATGAATTATCCCACACCGATCATGTCATCAGTCTTCGCTAGCCGAGCTACAACTCCACACCATCAACGACTCACAACCAGTCGAGGAGGAGGAGGAGGATACGGCTCTTTCTTGACCACTGGGATGGTATCGCCATATCACCCATCTTTCCCCAACCCCGTTGCGATGCCTCAAGGCACCAGCCTGCACATGCAGCACTCAGGGACAGCCATGGCCGGCATGTCAGGCGTGGCGACGGGCATGGCACCGGCACACCGGGATCACTACCCGTCTCCGACCCTTGCCATTCCTCCCCTGGGCTTCGGGCACAGCCCAGATTATGATGCGCTCCTCGACGACCTGGCGTCAATTGAGCGTGCTGATGCGGTCGATTTAGACACGCAGTTCATGACCAACCTTGGATTTGCGCCTGGGTGCGATATCAACGAGATCTTGACGCGCGATTTTGGAGGCGTATAACTGGAAATTTGAAATGATTTTATTTGGTAGAGCCTGTGTAGCACTGCAAGAGCAACGTGGCGCACTTGTCTCTGCACCACTTTTTTTTTGGCATCACCATGTGGAGACTGGTTTGGCATTGCTGTGAGGAGGGGCGGATTCACCAGTGGTTGACTGAGCAGCACGGGTGGCTGATATTGTCAATTAGTGCTTTCCATTCCAACGAACAAAGAAAGGCAAGATGGCCGAGCGGTCTAAGGCGCCACGTTAAGGTTTACCCTTAATCCATATCTTCTCAAAGATTCCGTGGTCCGAAAGGGCGTGGGTTCGAATCCCACTCTTGTCATACATTTTTTCCTGCTTGGAGTAAACCCATTTTTTTGGCCCCCAGTCCAGCTGCTTAACCCTAGCCCTCCTTCCTCCCCACCTGTTCAACTTCACTTAACTAGTTAGTCGACTTCACTGGATCTCTTTTTTTCTGGGCAAGACGGTGCCAAGGGTGGGTATTAACGATTGAGCTCTCGAGCTATGGACACTTCCTTCTCCTAACTATCCTGCTGTGTTCAATGCAGCCCGCGCGGCTTGCTCACCAGCAATGCGACCAAAGACGACACACTCGAGCAGCGAGGACCCGCCCAGGCGATTGTCCCCGTGGATGCCCCCCGTGATCTCGCCGGCTGCCCAGAGGCCAGGTATCGGCTTCTCATCCTCGCCCAGCTCTGACGACAGGACCTGCGCCTGCTCGTTGAACACGACGCCTCCCATGGTGAAGTGTACGATGGGCGTCACCCGCCCGATGCACACCTCTGCCTCCTCGTCGAGGTCGCCCCCCTCGACGCCCAATCTCCAGTGCCCAAACGCGACGCGGCCAAGGTCATCCTTCTTCTCCCCGCGCACCACCGCCGCGTAGTCCCTCAGGGTCTGCCTTGTCGTCTCGTCCAGCTCCCGCACCTTCTTCTTCTGCAGCAGCCCCTTCCACAGGTAAAACCCGACGTGGCCCGCCGCGGCCTCGGTCGCGCCCGGATCCAGCAGCAGCTGCACGTCCCACTGGCGCAGCCCACCGACCTCCTCGGCAGGCGGCAAAGCCATGATGGCCCCGCTCGTGTGCTCCCTCGTCTCGAGCTCATTCACGACCCTGCGGCCGGCGTGCAGCAGGATCCCCCCTTCGCCGCGCAGCATCTCAGCCGCGAGGAACTTGAGCGCCACCCCCGGCCCGGCTGGGTCGACGAAGCCCGTCGGGTGGATCTGCACGCTCACCATGTCGACGAGGCGGGCGCCCGCGGCGGTCAGGACCCCGTGCGCGCCGGGGCGCGGGTCGTTGGTCGACGGCAGCCCGTCCAGGTCCGGCCTGTACTGCGCGAGCAGCCCGTGCGTGTCGCCGCCGAAGCCGCCCGTGGCGAAGACGACGGGGCCCGAGAGGGTGAGGGGGTGGGAGGGGTGGCGGTATTCGACGCCTGTTACGGCTTGCTGGTGGTTGTTGGTGTTGGTGTTGCTGTTTGGGGTGGTGGCGACGAGGAGCTTGGTGACTTCGGCTTCGGTGACCAGGTTGAAGCGGTCGCCGCCCTGTTCCTTGAGCTTGGCGAGGAGGGTCGTCACGATGGATGCTCCCGGCGGGGTTTTGCCCGCGCCGCGGTGGGTGCGGGGCTTGCTGTGCCCGCCGAGCTGGGCGACGACGCTGAGGTCGACGCCCAGGTCTACGAGAAAGTCGATGGCTGCCGCCGAGCCGTCCGTAAGGGTTGAGATGAGGCCCTGTCGGTGTTTTTTGATCGGGGCGGCCACGGATGCTTGGAGCCGGGACCCGGCAGACCGGACAGTATCGTCCCAGAAGCTCTGGTCAACGCCGTATTTGGCTGCGTTCTGGAACCGTGTTGGCGCGCCGTTGATTCCGGATGAGGCCTTGATGCTGTTGCCCCCTGGCTTCGCTGCCTGCTCCAGGAGATAGACGGACATGGCACCAGCCTGGAGCGCCGCGTAGGCGGCCGAGAGCCCGGCGAGTCCGGCACCGACCACGATGACGGGGGGTGAGTTGGGGCTCGCCATGTGGACGGATGCGGTTCTAAACTGGGAGATGGCCGCGGCGAGACGATGGTACAGGACTGCGGTGAAGGGGATCAGGATGATGCTCAGGATCACAGTGCAGAGGATATGACGTCGTATCATGGAGAGACAAGCCAGGGCTTGGCGCGGTGACGATGATGCTGGTGCCCTCGTATCACAAGAACGGCATCAGGGCTCAGGAAGAGAAAGTGGAAAGGGTGAGGGCGAGCTGTATGCAAGTTCCAAGGCACGAGAGGCCTATTTACATTGCGGCACTCTCCTTTACCTTGTGTGGTAAGTTGGGGAGTGAAATCAGGCGATGGTGTGCTGATGTCGAACGGTATCTGAGCGCGCGCTTCCTATTGGGCCGAAGCTGTTGTCGGTCTCCGAGCTTGGCTTCAGCCAGCCAGCCCCTAAGCGTGGAGCTCAGTACCTAGTCGGCATATAAATTTTTTACCGACCGACTTCCTCGGGGTGGAGGTTCTCTTCCCTCTATTTGGGCCTCAGCGCGCAAAGAATGCTTACACTTCTGTGTCCTGGGAAAAGGGGGTGTGTGGATGGTGACCAGTCAGTCCAAGTCAAGGGACACCATCTGCCAACCAACTGTGGCCGCAAGGCAACTATTTATCATTAAATTATCTCAGAAGTTCTCGAGTTATCCACCCACGAGACGTCTGTCGAACTGGATTAAGCACCACCGCACAACATCCGACCAACGATTACGCATCAGCCAAGATCGCCTCACTGCCCTTCTGCCCAACCAAGAAAGTTGGCAGAACCGGGAAGCCACCCGGCGCGACGGGGAAGACGCTGGCATCGACAACACGCAGGCCCGAGACCCCAAAGACCCTGAACTTGCTGTCCACGACGGCCATCTTCTCGCCCTTCTTGCCAATCTTGCACGTGCCGACGGGGTGGTGGCCGAACGTCTGCTCATAGACAAACTTCTTGTCCTCCTCGGGGTCCTTGCAGTAGCCGTCGGCGGTCAGGCCGGCGTTGCAGGGCGGTTCGGTGGGCGTGACGGGGCCGTACGGGGCCGGGAGCGAGAGGAAGTTGCGGCGCACCCACGCGACGGCGTTCACCATGGCGCCCAGGTCGACGTCGCCGCCGCCGGGGGTCTCGTACTGCGCGATGTTGATGTCGGGGGTGACGGTGGGGTCGGTGCACCGGATCCGGACGTAGCCGGCCGTGTTCTGGACGTTCATGCGCGCGAGGCTGCGCCACAGAATGTCGGGGGTGTCGAAGAAGGGGTAGTTGCTCGCCGCGGGGGAGAAGCCACGGAAGACACCAGGGGGGCTATCGATCGTCGTTAGTACCTCGTCGCCATACGAGATGTTCTCCGAAGGAAGGTAGACTTACGCAAAGGTAATCACATCACGGTTCCCGTCAAGCTTGCCCCACCCAATAAAACACCCACTCACTTTGAAGTCCGCCGCTGTCAACACGTTATCCATCATCCAGCTGAGCAAGCCTCGGTGCCAGAACCTTCGCCCCATCCTCCTGCCATACAACGGATACATGCTGCCGACGCAACAAGCAGACACCCCATCCCCAGTCGGCCGATGGTGCGTCGATGGCGCTGGATCGGAGTGGACGCCACCACCACCACGACATATGGATCACCCATCACCCGTTCGTCCGACGTTGTGGGCATGTTGGGGGGGTCGCGGTGGAGTGGTGGAGGGCCGCCATTACGTGGGGGTCAATCAACCATCGGGAGAGGGAGGGTGGGGAGGGTTCACTTCGGTCCAGGCCGCCAGTACACCACAGACCTGGGTCGTTCGTCTCTTCTGGAGTTCGTTCATTCATTCCGCCCTCCCTCCGCAGTCCCACAACGCGGCGGGCACGCGGATGGATGGAGGAGGCAAATTACAATGGAGCCTTGAGACTCTCACTCTCCACATGGCGAACAGCGTCATACCCAGTTCCTGAGTCTGGTCGGGTGGGGGAAGGCGATGGCTCCTAGCGGCTCATCGACTCAGCCGCGGCAAGCCCTGATCCTCGTCGGCATGCTCCGTACGAACGGCCCCCTTTCCGAGTCGGAAGGGTTCAAGAAAAGTGGACATGGACCGGGAAGGGCCCAGCAGCAGGCAGTGGAGCTCCGCGGCGGCGGAAAGTCATCAACGACCACTGACAGGTTTCAAGACTGACGGGAGCGGGGCCCACAACGCTGAGGAATCCTCTCTTTTTGTCGGGTAAGATTACTACTACAAGGGATATCGCTTCTCACCACTCCACGCCGCTTGCCCCAGTTTCCCGCCCCAGGAACCCGCCATGCTCACAATTGAGCCGCAACAGAGAGAGAGAAAGCGGGGCAGGCCGTAATGGAGTCTGTCCCGTCCGTACCCGTCGTGTCAACTCGCAGTCTCGTCTCTCTCTGAGCGAACGGGCTTCGGCAGTTGCCAATCCCACCGGGCATTGCAAGACAACAGAGCGCCAAACCAAAAAATCCGAGAAAAAAACAACCATCGAAATTATAAGCCAGACAATCCAACGCGCTTGTAAACCGTCTAAGCAGTGGCGTTGCCAGCCTTGGTGGCTAGGCGCTCCTTGTGGCCCTGCTCCGACCAGGGGAAGTGGAAGACGGGGATGAGGAAGAACGAGTTGCTGTTGTTGGGGAAAAAATTGCGTCAGCCAATCTATATCTCGTGTGCTGCTCAAAAGCCTGGGCATTGTCTTGGGGTGACGGATGTGGCGTGGCTTGGCTCATGCAACCCAAGGTTCGTGTCTCCCGGCGCTAGCAGAGATGGTGGTATGACGATGCGGAGTGGCCAGCCAAGCAAGGGGCAAAACATCCCAAAGGGGGAATAAGTGCAGCAGAGGAGTAAAAAAAAACAGTAAGCAACATACCTGCTGTCGGCGATACCGGCAAACGCATTGTACCACGCCAAGAAGGCTGCGAGCATGCCAAAGGCACCGCCAGTCTGGGTGAGGTGCTTGGAGGTGGTGGGGACGCCGTTGTTGGCAGCGTAGTGGCCGCAGGCGAGGAAGAGGAAGGCCAGGTCGAGGGTGAAGAAGAGCAGGAAGAACATGACGGTCGAGCGGAGCGTGCACAGCAGCAGGATCGTGGTGAAGATGAACCAGCCCGTCAGGAAGAAGCCGATGGCCGAGTCGGCCATCTTGGGGTCGATCGCCTTGGTCGCCTCGGTGTTGTAGGGGCCGCCGGGGCCGGTGATGTTCCATGCGGGAGTCAGGAGGATGCCCCAGGCGATCCAGAAACCACCATAGGACGAGAGAGCGGTGGCACCGAAGGTGTTGCCAACGGCCATTTCCCTGTGGGTGTCGTGTTAGACAAAAACGATTCAGAGAAGCAGAGTCTGAGAATATGACTACTTACCACATGCCAGCCAGCAGCTGGACAAGACCGCCGTAGCCGAACGCGAGAGGAACGGCGACGTTGGGAGCAGTAACGTCACGGGCATTCATGTTGATGGCCGAGAGGACAAAGGTGGTGAGGGCGAAGGCGCAGAGACCAAGCGGGGCCGGGTTGGCGAACTTGCGGTGTTCGACCGGGCGCCAGAGACCGGGCTGGAACTCACCACCGAAGGCCGGCAGGCGGGCCTGGTCATCGGAGTGGATGTTGGCCATGGGGTTCCGGGGGTCGTAGCCCCTGTGGTGGCCGACGCCGTTGGCGGGGACAGCGCCGGTCGTCTGCCCGACGTCCTTCTCGGACGAAATGGTGAGCTGGTCGGCCATTGTGACGTGTGCTGTGTCGGTATTTGTCCCTGGTGGTGACATCGAACCCCCACGACTTGGGAAAGTTGGTCGTACGTTCCGTAGGAGGGAGGGAGAGAGAGGAGAGAACCGCGTTGGGAAGAGAGTGGTTGAGGAGCAAGGCTGGAGCGGGAGCAATGATGGAGGGTGAGGCGGTTCATATACTGCCTGAAGAGAGACACAGATGGCTTGTTGGCGTGTACTGGGGTCGCCGCGCGGAGCAACACCCAACACCCACCCACCACCCAGTACCCAGTCGGTTAGGACATGGACCAGCCAGGGTGCGCTCCTGTCATCCACCCAGTCCGTACAGGTCCCCAGTCTGGAGCGTTCTGTGATAGGGCCAAGGTGCATATTCCCGGACATATGGATCTCGTAGGTTCACTACCCCGGGGGGCAGTTACGGGTCAACGGGATGTTGTGGCGGGGGTGGGTGCCCAGCATCGCCGCTCTGGCGAGGGGGGAGGGAGGGGGCCCGCCTGCAACGACCACTTGGCCGTTGGGGGCACCTCGGATCGCGCACCGAATCTGGGCGATTCCACTCTATCATCCTGGCAGAAGGGGGGATGTCCCGAGGCACCGTTCTCTCGAACTGGAGACGGCGACGGCCGCTCGCGTGAGCCCTCAGTGTTCGGACGAGCAGCACGAGGTTTCGACGGGGTAGGACCGACATCGAGGAACCCTGTGCCTCCGTTGCGGAGGGACTGTTCTTCCACGTTGGCATGAGAGAATCTCCAGTTCCCCAGGTGTGGATAAAACGCTTCCCCCCGGGGGGGTGGTCACAAACCGCCTGCATAACCTGGGGACTGGCAAGCTGGGGACTCCCGGTCCGAGGACTAAGGAAGGGAGAGGACCCCGGACGGCCCGCCCGACATGGAGGAGCCAGGGCACGCAGCATTGCGCCGCGACTCGTGCGATTTTCTCCAGCCATGGCGGCGATTCAAGGGCAGGGCGTAAGACGAGAATGATGGGAGAGGGGGGGATATGGGGCGCTTGCGCTGGGCTCTCCCCACGACCCCTGCAGACTAACAACACAGTACAAGGAAAGCATCTTTACAACCCATGGGCAGTCTCCGTATCCCCAGAAAAGCCAAGCGCCAACGGCTCGCGCTTCTCCAGCAGCGTGCAATCCCCGATGACGCGAGTTTTGGGGTGATCGTCGAGGAGGAGGGGAGCGTGATCCAACGACGTCTGGGGTAAAAGGCGACCTGCGCCCTGACACCGGCTCAATGGAAACCCGGATATACGCTGACGAGGGCGATGGAGGGTCACGGTACCCGGCGATGAAATCGGCGGGCGACTCCACCTCGTCATGGTGGGCAGGCCGCCGCCACATGGCATGGCATGGCATTCCAAGGCGTTCTTCCTTGGGGGACGGGAGCAGATCGTCTACCGGCCTGGCAGTCTAGCCACGAATGGGCTGTTTGCCCCAAGGAACGGGTGGCGAGAACTCCCCAGTAATCCAGAGTAATTACCTGGGGGAGAGCGGAGGGGCGGTGGAGGGGAAAAGGGTTGGGGGTGAGGGTTGGGGAGGAGGAGGCAGGGAGGTGGAGGCCGGGAAGGAGGAGGAGGAGGGAGCGTGGGAGGGGAAGGGGGGTTGTTCATCCGAGCTTGTGGTGTGTGTTCTGGCAACGCCCCGATTTGTCGATAGCCTTGCCGGCCGTGTTCTGCGGCCCTGGATGAATTGGGCCACGTTCCACGAGCGCGCGGCAGTAGGCAAAGCGAGCGAGGCGGACGCATTAATTGCAACACGTAACCTCACTGGCGGTCCCCTGGGCGAGCTGTGCTTCTAGACCGCGCAGAGAATAGGGGCATAGGGGGAAGCGCGCTGGGTGCTGGGTGGTGTGCGAGGCGCGCGCGAGTCGCGTATTCCGCAGCTGGTCGCCCTCGTCCATCGCTGGGCGAAGGTTTGGTGAGGTTGAAACAAAAAATCGATGCCAAGGGGCCTAACCTGTTGAATCGGATCTCCCAAGACGCCAAGGCGCTTGGTGCCAAGACGGAAGCACCGGCATCGCAGTTGACCTGCTTCCCAAGCGCAGGAATTGGCGTCAAAGCCGCCGTCAACCAGCCCAGCGCCCAGCGCCCAGCACGACCGGCCGCCCCCAAGCAGCGCCCAGAAACGCCCAGCGAACCCAGCACATGGCTGCCAAGCGGAGCCAGGGCGGCGAGCCGGCGCTGGCTGTCGACTCCCGTTGCGAGTGCCGGCTCGGCGTGCGTAAGACCCAGCCAAGAGATTGAGACTCCGCCTGCCACGGGCAAAGGGAGCGGCGATCGTGCCCAGAGCAGGAAGTAAGCCCATTCCAGGGCCGCCGGTGAGGGCCTCTCTCGTGAGCTAGGTGGACTGCCCGCCAGCTAGCGGCGCGCCGTGATGGGCTTTGGCTCGATGAGATCGGTGGACGAGAGGCCGAGCGACCTCTTCTTCGGCTTCCTCGGCCCTGTGCTGTGACTTTGCTTGGGGGTGGGTGACTTGGGGGGGGCTTGTGTGGGAGGGGACCCGCTCAACCAGACTTGGAGGGGTGAGGGAAGGGGGAGGGACGGGGGATATCTGGGGCCCCGGTTTTGTCTGACCACACAGCATCGACGCAGCCCTGCCATGCCTTCCTGATGAGGAACCAAATTTTTCTGGGCGGGGCCGGGGGGGATTGGAGGGGCGTGTGCGAGAGCGATCATCGCTGTTGCCCCTTGACATCATGGAGATGGCTACTTGAGGACTGCTCCCCGACATGCTGCCTGGGGGACAGTACAACGGGAAACAGGACGAACAGGGTTATTCATATCTTGTACGAACTTGTTCTCTCCATCTTGTATTTTGTCTTTTTTGTTGGAGTGGCACCAACGATCGAGGTAGGGCATTTACCCTGATGCTATTCTGCCAGTTTGTTTCATCGATTCTCCTGTTGTTCGTTGCTGCAGCAGGTTGCCATCGGCCCTCCCGCCCCCCCCCCCCCCCCCCCCCCCCCTGCCACCCCTGGCCCACGAGTTGAGAATGCTGAGTCAAGTAGTATGCGATACGTAAGACTGCATCCTTGGGTTCGCCAAGGGTGTTGCGGATAGACGATGCCCTTGTTTGTTCTGCATCCGCCATTGCGCTGCTTTCCCAAGAATCTAATCTGGGGTTCATGTTCAAATTCAGGTCCAGGTTCTGAAATGCCATTGTCTCGCACCTGAGTCGCAAACACCACATGTGATGTTATTCCAAACTCCTGACATCGCCAAGCTGAGTCGCTCTCTTGGACGCCCAAACCAAGACGGGCTGAGTCGAAAGGAACTGGGCCGACGCAAGTTGCCAACGTATTTCTGATCCCCTCCAGCCTCGACAAACCAATATCCCACCGCCGCACGCACATTCCCATGCCCGAAGTGCTGAGAATTCTTCCCATTCGCTTGGCTAAAGTCGGGCAAATGACAAGGGTGAATATTCCCATTCCGTTGGACGGGCCTCCCGCTGCGCCTTGCTCTGTTGGGCCGTCACAATGAGCGCGATGCCACCCAACCACGGGCCGGACATGGCCCGGGTGGGAGCCAACGCGCTTCGGGTTTTATCCAAACCGGATTCTGTTGTTTCTGTGGATGGAAACTGGGGTGGAACAAACAAGCCTTGCTGCAGAGCTCGGCCATTCGGCACCACTTCTCGCGCCAGCCCGCCGTCTGTCCCGTGTGCGAGCTGGGAGCTGACACGGACGTACTGTTGTGTCCTGCCTTTCGACAAACAACACGCTCCCTCTCCTCGACCAACCCGAGACGGCTGGCAGCGGCAGGTGATGATACTCTAATGAGCAAGGCGCCAATATCGCCGACACATCGGCGATGATCTCAAGTTGGCCCACGCAATGTGTTTTGTCATCGCTCGGCCCTTTCCCAGCACACCCACCTCCGTGGAGAAGCACGGTCGACCCCCGCCCGCTCGATGGGGACACTCAGCCGTCCTCAGCTCTCTCGTTGTCCTGGCCATTGACATTGATCACACCAATGCGACTGACATCTCCTCCTTGTCCTACTCCTTGCCCAGACGCCCAAGGCGCCCAGGACGCCAAAAGGCTGGTCTAAAGCCTCCCGTGGCTGGCCGATAGTGCAGACTAACTGCCGTCATGCCCGCAAAGCTTAGCAACGGGAAAGGCGTTTTGCCAAGGGCAGGCAGGGCAAACTCGCACCAATGTCCCCTCGTCACTGACGGCAGCAGAAAAATGCCTAGACGTTGCCCACCGGGTGGTGACTGCCGGGGTTTATCGGCGTTTCGTTATATTCCCCATATGATGGTCTCATCCCCGCCCACTTCCCTCTGATGCATGCTGTTAATATCCTGCCGCGTCAAGCCCACGGACCGTTAAATGTACCCCTCCAACATTGCTGGAGCACCCCTCCCTACATCGACCTCCCGGGGTGTCCAGTAAGGTGTAACTCATTTCCCACCAGGGACCGCGCCCCTGGCATCGCATCGTTGAGTGCTTCACCATCTTGGTTGTGAGGATGCTGTTGCCTTCGGTTCCATGGGCTCTTTCAGGCCCTCAACATGATCCTCATTTACCTCTGGAATTTGAGTAACCCAGGCCGAGCTTGAAGAGAGTGTTCTTCGAGCCGACCCTTGGCTCGATCCGTTCGTTGTGCAAATGGCTTCATGTCCCAGTCTACGAAGACAGCGCCAACCAATACCAAAAACGAGCTGTGGGAAAGTTCATCGGGTCAACACCGTCGATCAGGCTGGGGAAGACCGGATTCTGCCGGCTAGCTCAGTCGCAACGCTAACCAGACGTCAGCGCGATGTTGCTGAAGCCAAGCCTCTTGGTTGCTGGGCAGCGACGATGCCAAGATTGTTGTTCTTTGAGCCCCTGAAATCGCCGTCTTGGCTCGCGATCAGGGGCAAGAACTTCGTTAAAAGTGGGATAAGTCAGAGAAGGTTTGAGGCCGCGGTTAGAAATACGGCCCGCGATGGAAACCAACAATTGGAGAAGACCGGTTGGACTGGGATTCCCGGAGCTGTCGTGACTCATTTTCCTAGCCACCCAGTTGACAGGGGGTCTCAGGAAACAACAAAGTGAGGTTGAAGTTGCAATGCGGCGGTTACAGTATTACTCTGTTGCTAGTTATCACGTTGGGAGTAACGCGAACGCTAGCTGGAGCCGCGGTGGACCAAAGCCAGAGCGAGACACCGTGAAGATCGATGGAAATGGGGGGTGGAGGGGGGTGGAGGCTACCACGTGCCCCGAGATGGGGATGCCCCCCTCCACCCCATCGGTTACAAACCTTGTTCACGTCCACCATCAAGATCAAAACAACCTAAACCACCGATCCACCGACCAGCGGGCCGTCCCGGTGTCGTACCCTCAATCATCTCCGCGGGAGCCGGCAACCATCGCCACTCAAGAGAGGGGACAGAACCACGGTACAACTGCAGTTGCATCGCGATGACATGGCCCTGAGCCGATGTTCCCGAGATATCTGCGAGGAGATGGAGGGGGGGATCCAGCCACCATGCGTATAACACATTACGTACATGGAATAGCCTTACCCGGCACCTCGAAAGAATTCCCGCACTCGTGGGCGACTCGGCTTTTAAAGCTTCCGTGTGGACGCTTCTCAGAGCAGTGAGAAGAAGAGTGCAAGGGGCAACCCATCCTCTCCTCAATACACAACCTCCTTGGAGTGCCTCCCGCCTTGCCCTCCTTGTTCTTGGTCCCGCTCACCGTCGGCACTGTCGGATCCGCACCCACCAACGAACAGCGAGAACGAGAAGGATGGAACTTCACTGTCCGAGCCAACGCCACAGCCCAACCCCATGACATTTCCCCGTTAGACTCCTCGTAGGTCGTCTAAGCCCTGGGCAAAGTCTGGCCCTAGAGCTCGAGAACCTGCCCCTTCCGAAACAACCGACTCACCACGGCCGACCATTCCTTGACTACACACAATTAGGTGGACAGGCCTTGACGCGGGCAGGACCGTCTGGCAACAGTCATAACGGCCATTCAGAACCGGACACGTGATGGGAGTGGCCAAATCGACATCCGGCATCTGAGCTTCGGGGCTGACTGAGTTCGCCCTGTCCCGCCGTCAACGTTGACTGAACTGGGAGACATAGGCTACCACCATGCCCCAAAGCGCCGCCCGAGCCAATACTTCCCATCCCCCGTTCTGGATCGGGCAGCCGAGCCGATGTCTAGCAGACGCATCGGAACGTCGAGATGCGAACGGGCCGCCGCTTTCGAGCACCCTACATTCCCCCGGGGACAGACGCCCGATGTGGAAGAGTTTGGAGGCTGGCGATGAACCATAAGGAGGACTGGAGGGCCATGGGTGGGAGTGACAGCAAGGCCATGACTGCTC
Organism: Staphylotrichum tortipilum; assembly: GCA_033296695.1. Taxonomy (NCBI): domain Eukaryota; kingdom Fungi; phylum Ascomycota; class Sordariomycetes; order Sordariales; family Chaetomiaceae; genus Staphylotrichum; species Staphylotrichum tortipilum. Next base: position 11,407 of record MU855392.1, on the reverse strand, counting down.
GGTGGGTGGCGGATACCCGTGATGCAGCACTCATTGTGTTCGAGTCTCGGAACTTCTGGTATGCCGGCAGCTCACGAGAGCCCGACGACGATCCCCTCATCGTGGAGCCAGGATCCTGAACACCATGGCGAAGCCCATTATCTGAGCTTGGGGGGAAGTGTGCCATCCAAGGGAGATTGATGGGGTTCGGTCTGTAACTGTGCATCAACGGGAAAGGCAGGAAGGATGAGCCATGGATGACCATGGATGGATGGCGAAGTGGTCTGCCTCCTCAAGCAACATATGAGCGACTGGTATCACCTGCCCGAGATATGGACATTCCCCATTCCCAAGGAGTGCCGGGGGAGTGGTTAGGGGGCGAGGGCAGGGGATGACAAAAGGATCGAGATGCTGTGGAGAACGAGAATAGCGAAACAAACTGCTGGCGGCTCACCCCTGGAGGTACGCCCTAACACTGGTTGGCCAGCCTGGCAGTTGAAAACCGCCAGGTACCTAGTGTCAACCAGAGCATCATGACCAGGCCCACTTGACACCGAGCCACGAGAAGACTGGGGCATTTGAATGACACAGGGGGGTATCGTCTTGCTCTACCTGATCCGAAACGGGCCAAAACGGACAACCCAGAGTCACAAATACCGAGTGTGCCTCCTGAAAAAAAAGCATGCACCCAACGGGCCGTCAGACACCAACATGTGTTGTCGATAAGTTCGTGAAATTGATTCAGGCCGATCGTGCTAAATTTTCGACAGCCTCAATCTATGCCCTTGCCGGAGCCCATGCAAAGTCAAAATCCACAGACGCCCCAAAGCAACCTTTCCCCCGCTGGCTGAGCATCACCCTCATCCAAGCACCTTAGTGAGCGTACCGCTTGCCGTCCCGCAGGGTATCGGCATACTCCTCCAGAGGGCTCCTGATGAGCTTGGTCTCCTTCCACAGGTTGGGTGTAAGGAAGCCGTAGGTGTTGGAGACGGCAGCGAAGGTGGCCTTGAGGGTGTTCTCGAGGGTCTTGGTCGAGCCGGACGACGAGGTGTAGGCGTCCTCGATACCGGCGAGCTGCAGCAGGCGCTTCACAGCGGGAGAAGCGACGAGAGAGGTACCGCGGGGAGCAGGGATAAGCTGAGAAGACCCAATTAGCGCCTGAAAGCAAGTTGTCTCGTTCCCTTGGGACACTACTTACGCGGACGGTGACGGAACCGCACTTGCCACTCTCCTTGGTGGGCAGAGAGTGAGGGAGACCGAGGTTGGCGCCCCAGTAACCACGACGGATGGGGACGACGCTGAGCTTGGCGATAATGATGGCGGCGCGGATGGCGGTAGCGACTTCCTTCGAGGTCTTGATGCCGAGACCGACGTGGCCCTCAGAGTCACCGATGATGACAATGGCCTTGAAACGGGTGCGCTGACCGGCACGGGTCTGCTTCTGGACGGGCTTGATCTGTTTTGGGGGAGAAAGATTGGACGTTAGCAAGCTGCAAATCCTCGTCGCCGCCAGTCACCCAGAGTCCCGTTGTTGCGCACCTTCATGACCTCATCCTTGAGCTTGGGGAGGAAGAAGTCGACGATCTGGTACTCCTTGATGGGGAGCGAGTGGAGGTAGATCTCCTCCATGCTCTTGATCTTGCCGGCCTTGACGAGACGGCCGAGCTTGGTGACGGGCTGCCACTCCTTCTCGTCGCTCTTGCCGCCGCCGCGACGCCCACCACGGCGACCACCACGGCCACGGCCACGGTCACCGCCACGCTCGCCGCCGCGAGAAGCAAAGCCGCCGCCGCGGGCACCAGTTCCACGATCAGCCATTGTTGCAGTTGTCGGTGGTTGTTGAACGGGAAGTGTTGTCGTCGTCGTGGGACTCGGGCGGACGCTTTCTCGTAGGTCGGGTCGATTTTCGGGTGGGGGAGCTTTTTGCAGGGAAATTCTGGTGCGCCAAGAAACCAACCCTAAACGTTTTTGCTGGGGCCTGAGATTCCAGGCGCCCAGTCCACATTGCTCGGAAGGTGGGGCCGAGGACCGGGACCCACACCCGCAGCCGCTCACTGTCAGGGCGGAGCAGAGCTCATTCACCTTGGCCTACGAGCTGATAAACAACTTGAACATTTCCCCTGCCACCGAAGGAGCCTACTATGTTTCCACTGATCATCTGATGGGATGGGTATATTGTTGTTGGACTTTCCAGCAACGATGCCGGGAGGGAGCTGACCACGAAGGACCGCGACCTCTGGACTAGAGCGCATGTGTGGCTGCTTCCCGAAGATGACGGCAGCGGGGATGCGAAACAGTGACGAAGAATTTGATACAGACTTCACGCTCATGTATCACGAAGCAGACGCGCCCAACAGACATGATATCATCCTGCGACCAGAACGCCTGCTTGCCCGACAGAACCACGGGCTGCAAAGATCCGCCAAAACGATGCCAGCCGTGAAAACACGATGCAGCAGCAAGACCGCCAGCCGAGTCCAAACGCCGTTGGGTATCCTCCTTTAATATTCCAATAACACAGACGCCTCAAGACCTCGTCCCCTCCATGCCGGCTTAAGCGGTCGGGTTGGCGTTCATCTGCGGTGTATCTGTTAGGGAACCTGCCCCGCCGTATCCTTCTAGGTCCGGACCAATATCCTTACCTTCCTCTTACCGCCGGCGGTGACGGTGATGTTGACGAAGCGCCGAGTGTACTGCTCGCGCTTGTGGGCGCGGCCCTTGGGGGTCTTGGGCTTCTCCTGGGCCTCAACCTAAATGTGCGGGGCGTGCAGATTAGCTAAGAGAGCTCGGGGTCGCGGATCGGGATCGGGATAGTCTAGACGGAATGCCGTACCTTGGGAGTTTGCGACTTGACCTTGCCTGCGCGAAACCGTTAGAACTCCTGATTGTATGCGCCCCCAACAACTATCGCGTTGCCTCCCCCATATGCGACGGTGAGCAACCGTGACTTACCAGCGCGGGCAAGGGAGCCGTGGACTTTGCCCATCTCGGGAGTGTGGTTTCGAAATCGACAAGTGATCGGGGAGCTTGAAGAGCGGGTTTACGGCGACGCCGTGTTGGAGATGCAATTCAGCACTTGGAGTTGGCGGCGCGATGATGATCAGCGCACATGGGGCATAGGCCACTCGGGTCATTTAAGGACGAACCACATCGATGACTCGTCGCCGGATCTGCCACATCGGGTGACCAGGGTTAGGGATAGGGTTCTCCTCCTGAGCATGACCACTGGCACTGACGATGGTCAAGAAAAGTCCAAGGTAAATTATGGATTAAGTGTTGCGGAAATAATTTCGAAAGAAAGCGAATCAAGCCAACGCCAATCTAGCAGGGTATCTCGACCTCATTGTTGGGAGCCGCCCCTCCAATCCGCCCCTTGGCTGTAACTGCGGGTGCCTCCATCTTCATCCATGCCTGTTCACCACAATCTGGTTTGCGGCTCTTCACAATTTCGACCCGGAACGAAATCAAATTGCCCCAATTTGCCGTTCCCCCAACTCCTTCCAAGGCCACTACGCAATATCCGCTGGCTTGGGCTGGTTAGCGGCAGCGGTGTCGGCGGCAGCGGGGTGGACGGCGGCTTCCGCGGCGTCCGCGGCGTCATGGACACGGCCATGCCAGAACGACAGCGTGTCGACGAGCACTAGGAATGAGAAGAGCACCCAGAGGAAGAAACCAAAGGCGATGACGCCCTCGACGGAGCCGCAGAACTTGTTGCCGCCGCACCTCGGGGCGCCCCAGTACGCCGCCAGGGCGATGGAGCCCGCGAACCAGAAGATCATGGTGATCGACTCGATGGCCAGTGCCGCCAGGCCCTGGAAGAAGCGCGCGTAGTACAGCGGCATGAGGAAGACGTAGCCGAGCACCAGCAGCGACCAGACCGAGCTGAAGAGCATGAAGGACAGGATGCTCGGCGTGGCCCACCATGGGCTCACCACTGAAGGGCGAAGCTGGATTAGCTGCGCTGCTCGATGGCGTGGAGGTCTGGGGAGCACTCACAGTAGGCCGTGAGGCCCAGCTCCACGACGGCAAAGGCCGCCGTGACCCCGTGGACGATGGGAACGAAACGCTCCATGTTGGCCGCCGGTAGGTGTGTGGTGCTGGAAAGGTTGACTGCTCTCGTGGTCGTGGATACGGACTACGATGTGTTCGCGGAGATAGGGGTTGGACGTGGACCTGCACAAGTGAGGGTGAGGGGGAGCCGATGTCAGTGTCTCAAGAGCGGAGAGCTGCAGCGTTTATACGGTTGCTTGCGTCCCGTCGCCTTGGGCGGTCAACCCGGTGTCGGCCTGGGCCACCAGAGGGAGGGGATGGTGTGTCGCTGGCGATGGGTCATGACCTCCCTTAGCTCGCCCGCCACGGAGTTCAGTGTGTGACATTGTGCGCTGGGCTTGGGCAGATGACAGACGAGGGGCAGATCCCAGGTGACCAGTCCAGCTCGTTCTGGTGGTTGGTGTGGCAGACCACATCAACAACAGGAAAGGCTCTGACGTCATCGCTCATGCGCAACTACCGGGGGGTGGGGCAGCGTGGCCAGCGAACGCCTGCACCCGCAACCCTCAGGACCCTGCCAAGCATCTCTCGCAGCACCTTTGACACATCCCCGCGCTGAGTCTCCTGATGCTCATCGATGGGGTGGCCCGCGCAACAAAGCCCACCCTCCTCCCACCAGCGGGATGGTAAGCTGGGTGGGAGGCATATGAGGAGAGGGGAGGTGTGGAGCATGAAAGCACCTCTCATCCGTCGACATCCATCCCCAGCACCGTTTGGGTGGTGCAGTCGCATGCAGGGACACAGGTCCTCATGACAACGACGACGTGTGCTGCCGCCCCCTGGGCATTGCATGGCTCCTTTACCCAGCTGGCCCTGCGTTTAGTCAAAACACTGCTCCCCCCGCCATTCGGCAGACGCCGCCCACCTTCACGAGGTCGAGACTCCCGGAAGCATGACGGGAGCTGCCCGGAAGCTACCCAACCTTGCAGCATGCTTCGAGGTCTGCCGAAGCTCGAGGCGCCTGCCGTCCAGCGTCAATTAGCCTATTTGCTGGAAAAGACGGGTCGCCGCAGGGGCCATGGCTCCCCAAGTTGTGCAACCTAGCACGGAGTATCGCAAGATGAAGACAATCAACATGCGCGGTTCGTCGCTCCAAAGGAGGCTGTCCAGCCGCCGGGGGGTTAGACGGGCTGGCGAGGCAAGTTGAAGCTCTGGGGATGGGGCGATATATTCCGGGGCAGCCAGCCTCCTTCGTTGGTTTGGGCCTGGCCTGGAGGTGTTCGAGTTTTTGCGGTCCACAGGCGGTCGCAGACATATCGGAAAGGATGAAGAGCTTCAACAAAATAGGCAGGAGGAAGCCTGCTTACGTGCTCCAGGAGCCACGCCGCGTGCTGCTCACCACGACGCGCCAAGGCTCGGCTTCCCCAACACCGGGCTGTCAGCGAACACACTCCTCCTCTTCCTCAACAACATCAACAACCGCAACAACCGTAACAATGGGGAGGGCTCCAGAAACTGCGAGGGACCCGCGGCCTCCAATCTGCGGGATGCGGCGCGGTTGGGTTATCACGGGCGTGGTCCTCTCGGGCTTGGTGTTGCTCGCTACATTCCCCTCTCTCAGACCACATGCTGGCCCAGCTCCGGCTCCAGCTTCAGGGTCAGCGGGCGCGGGGGACTCACCAAAGCATTTTGTTTACAACGCCGACCAACTGGCCAACAGCTCCCCATACGGCCAATTCCCGCTGGCCGACGACCCCTTTCGCTTCATGCCCTGCACACCAGCGACTGTGCCACCACCTCTTGACGACACCAGCGCCGAGAAGACATGGGCCTCTCGGTTCGACCCTAACCCTGACCACTGGAGCTGGGTGCTGCCGCGAGAACAGGGGAACACCACGACAGGTGGTGATCCGTATGCCGGGCGCGGCATCTACATGTGCGGATATCTGGAGGTGCCGCTAGATTATACCAACAAGTCCGACAGCCGCATCGCCCGCCTCGCCGTAACCAAGCTCCAGGTCTCCGGGCTGGCCCGCCAGGGTGACACATCCAGTCTATCAGCCGGCAAGAAGAGCGCGAGGACGATTGTCATCGAACCCGGCGGGCCCGGCGGCAGCGGCACATCATACGCATGGCGGGCTGCGCAGAACATCACCCAGCGATTCAGCGACGGCCAGTTCGACGTCCTGGGCTGGGATCCACGTGGTGTCAATGCCTCGCTCCCTGCCGTGGCCTGCTTTCGCCATGACTCGAGCCGGGATCACTGGACCCTCCTCACATCCCTCCACCATGCGGTGTCGGGATCTCCCAGAGCGCAGCTCAAGCTCGTGGACGCCATGAATGCCGCTGTCATGCGGGCATGCTGGGAGAAGCATGGCGACCTGGGCCGTTTTTTCGGCACTGGGTTTGTTGCCCAGGATCTCGAGCGGATCCGGATGGCCCTCGGAGAGGACGAGTTGACTGGCTATCTCGTCAGCTATGGCACGGGAATCGGACAGACTTACGCTGCGTTGTTCCCAGACAGCGTCGGCCGAGTGATCCTCGACGGTACCGAATACGTCCGCGACCATCGACTGCGAGGTGGATTTGGGTGGACGGCGCTGGATAACGGCACAGACGCATGGCGCGACGGTTTCTTGGGCGAGTGCGTCAACGCCGGGCCCGAATATTGCGCCCTCGCAAAGCCGAAGAAGGACGGCGCCAACCAGGTTACGCTCAAGGACCTCGAGACGCGCATGGACGCTCTCCTGACTTCGCTCGTCAACCGCCCGGTGCCTGCGTATCTCCCATCCAGCGGGCCGACCATGGTGACGTATTCTTCCCTTGTCGATAGCCTGTACGGGGCCATGTACAACGCCAGAAGCTGGCCCGCGTTGGCTCAGTCGCTTTCCGAGCTGGAGGACGGGAACGCGACGCTTGCGGCAACCCTCCTCGAGACATCGACCTGGTGGTACGACCCCGAGGAGCCCTGTTCGGCAAACCCCGTCCCAGGCTCGGACAACGAACTGGGCAACATCGTCATCTGCGCGGATTCCTATGACGCCCCAGGGCCCGACGACCTGGACTGGTGGCTGTCGCTTTGGGGCAACATGACGACAAAGTCGTGGATCGCGGGCAACTCGCGCTTCTACAGCGTCCTGCCTTGCCGCCACTTCTTGACGTACTGGCCGCAGCCCGCCGGCGTGTATCGCGGAGACCTGAACCACACGCTCAAGCACCCGGTGCTGCTCATCGCCGAGACGTATGATCCTGCTACCCCGCTGCGGAACGGGAGGCGGCTGCTCCAGGAAATGGGCAAGAACGCGCGGCTGATCGCCCATCACGGCTACGGCCACTCGTCAAGGGACACGTCCAACTGCACTGAAACCATCGCCAGGGCGTACATCATGAACGGGACACTTCCCGACGAGGCTGAGACAGCCTGTTATGCTGATGAGAAGCCGTATCTGTACGGCGTTCAGAAGCAGAAGGTCGCTGCTGCTGTGCCGGTCAAGACACAGGATCCGGTCGAGGCCTGGCGGGAGCATCTCGCAGAGCTGTCGTATCTGGACCCGCGGCTGTAGTCGTTGTTGCGTGTACAATAGAATGTGAAATTGATGGCCAATATGGTGTCAAACCCGGATTTGGTGTGTTGAATGCTAGAAGATGATGGTTTCTGACCTGGGTTGCCATATTTTATCCAGAGTCACGTGCGGTCGCGCCAATGACGTGTGGTTCTCCCTGCTCCCCCGATCAAATTTGGGGTCAGTTCATCTGATCATCACCGCGTCTTGCGCAACGCCCACCCCTTGCAGCCTTGCGATACCGGACACCCTTCGCGTCGCCCATATTCCGTGCGCATAAATGTTCAGAATCCCCTTACTCATCTACTGCAGGAAACATGTGGTTGCTTGAGAGCGATTTGTTTGAGGGTACCGACCTCCCCTGCGCAGCCCTGGTCGCGCGTGGACATGGCACTGACGATTGAACAGGCCGGAAGCTCTGGCTGCGCCCGGGGAAGCTCTACCTCTTTGGTCGCACTGCCGCCGAGCGTACATTCCCGCGATCTCCGGCCGACAGATGCGAGCGAACAAGGCTAACTCTTAACTTCCGCCTCCAGCTGGGCAGCTCGCCATTTCGGACAAGACCATCTCGCGAAAACACATCACAATCCAGGTCGACGATGTTACCGAGGGCGGAGGTGTATGTTGGCTCCGATGATAGCTTCTAATCGCTTGCGCTCTTGGTGGATGACCCGCTGACCGTCCTCCGCCCACAGCGCAATCTTCGCTCGCGATCCACCGTTACCGTCGAGGACCTCGATTCGAAGAAAGGGACGCTCCTGAACGGCGTTCAGATACGTGGGCAAAAAAAGACATTAGCAGACGATGTGAACGAGGTGAAACTGGGCATGTGCCCCAAGCTCGTACGGTAAGATTTCTGGCGCGCATCCAAGCCACGCCGCCGCTTACTGACATCTGCGCCTCTGCGCCTTTCCAGCATCCGATGGCACCCGGTCGTCCTCAGTTTCTCGTTCACTGCCAAAGAGCTCCGTGCGGATCCGTGGACGAGACTCCGTGACAGCCTGGAGCAACTCGACATCAAATACTCGGCCGAATACGAGAAGGATACCACCCACGTCGTCTCGAAGAAGCGAAACACATCGAAAGGACTACAGGCGCTCATCAACGGCAAATACATTGTTACCGATAGTTTCATCCGTGCTATCGTGGACGCTGCTACTCTCCAAGAAGAGGCCGAAGAAGGCACATCCAGCGCGTTGGAGGAGGATTTTGTGGCGTCCTGGCCGAATGCGCTCGACCATTTGCCGCCCCGTGGTGAGGAGCCCGTGGAACGACCGGGGGAAGCATATGCCCCTGATGACCAGAGACAGGAGGTGTTTGATGGGTACACGTTCGTCTTCTATGAGAGGAAGCAGTACGAGAACCTATTTCCCGCCATCACAGCCGGCAAAGGCAAAGCGCTGCTCAAAGCGGTTGTCCCGAGGGAAACAGACGTTAACGATTTCATCCGATACGTCAAGGGGGTTGCAGGGGAAAAGGGCCTGGGCTCCTTCGAAGACGGCAGCGAGGGCAAAGGGGTGGTCGTCGTCCGATACACGCCAAAGTCCGAGGACTACGAGTGGTTTGCCCAGTTCTTGACGTCGTTTGCCCAGAGACTGGATCACCGACCAATCGACCAGCGAGAGTTCCTCGAGGCGATTCTCGACTGCAATGCCTCGATGCTTCGCCGTCCTCTCGAGGAAGCGAGCCAACCTGCCTCGGCGATAACGCCGAACCAAGAGGCCACGCCTGACATGGGGGATCGCATGGATCTTGACCAGCCCGGACAGACTGTTGAGGAGCCTGCCGTTGAACAAACCTCTGCACCTGCCCCTCGCAGGGGAAGGAGGGCTGGCCGAAGTCGATTCCGAGGCTTTGACTTTGATGATGCAGAGGAACCTGCAAAGGAGGAGCCCGTGGAGGACCCTCCGCCGGTCGAGATTCCTGAGCCTCCTCAAGTGTCAGCAGCATCCCAAGACAGCCTGTTCGTGTCTCAACATCAACAATCGACTTTCACACCAGAGGAACCTGTCCGCGAGTCCCGGCTCGCACGTAGGACAGGTCGAAAACGTGCTCTGTCTCCACTACCAGAGCATGACACCTCAGCGTTGATGGACGAGATTGCCCCGACAGCAGCAGCGGCCAAACGCCGGCGCATAGCATCCGGGGAAGACCCAGTCCCTTTGGCGCTTGAGCCCGAGCCTGAGCCGGCGCCGCAACCAGACGAAAATGAAGAAATCATCCCAGATTCCCCAGAGAAAAAGCCAAAGCGAGGCCAGGGAGCAAAGGGCAAGGGGAAAAAGATTAAGCAGGAGGACGACATTCTGGAGCTCGCGCGTCGGCAGCGCGAGCAAGCCGAGGCGCAGGCGGCCGCCAAGCGCAGGGAGCTCGAGGAACTGCCCGACGACGGAATCGACTACGCAGCTATCCGGGCGCTGCATATCATCGAGGAGTGCGAGGTGCATTTCCCCGGGGCTGGCGCGAATAGCCGCAGCCGGGACCAGGACATCGCCGACGGCCGGTGGGATCCGCGGTGGAACGGGCGGAAGAACTTCAAGCGGTTCCGCAAGCAGGGCGAGGCGTCAGGCCGGCCGGTACCGCGCATCATTATCGGGCTGGAGGAGGTCAGGCCGAAAGAGTATGGCATTGGCGACGACTATTGGCTCGAGGAGGAGAGCGGCGGCCGGCGCAAGGACAGCAGCCAGCGCGAATCTCAAGCGACACGAACACAAACACAACAACCATCGCACGGCAAGTCTTCAGCGGAGAGCGCCTCCAAGGGCAAGGAGAAGGAGCAGGAGCGGCCGCGGCCCGCGATGCGGAGGGCCATCCTGGCACTCGACAGCAGCGATGAGGAAGAAGAGTCGACCGGGTTCGGGACGGTGCAAGACGAGAACAGCATCGTGCTCGAGACGGAACCGTCGCGGAGCCGGGCGGCCAAGGCGGCCGAGAGAGCGAATACGCAACGCGGCCGGTCGCAGACGCAGACGCAGACGCAGAGCCAGGCCGCGTCGTCGAACAAAAGGTCTGCGCCGGCGGACTCAGGGAACCAGCCCGCGGCGAAGAAGCCGAGGAGGGGGTTTAAGCCGCCGAGCGACGATGACAGTGACAGTGACGATGAGCTCAAGTTTCGGTTTGGGAGGCGGAGGTAGTGCTCGCTGGATTTGCTTGGTGGTTGGCTGGTTGCTTTCAGTTGGCAGGGCTGAAGCATAAATTGATGAAGGAAATGCTCTCGTACAAGCCAGTGATCCGCCTGCCTCTCTATCGGGGTATCATCCATCTTTATCCAAGTGTCCACCACAACCCTCGACTCGATCTCGACAAATCTATGTACATGCCTGCCCATCCAGACGCGAGAAGTATATATATAGACCTTATCCACTCCCCGCCGCTTAATCCATAGCCTCCATATCCCCCCCTCCACTTGCAGCACCACCCCCACCTCCCGGCGCTTGACTCCCCTCCTCCTCGGTGACATAAATCCCGACCAAACACGCAGCCAACATCCCCTCATAATTCACCCACGGATGCACCTCCCCAAACAACCTCGTCCCATCCCTGCCCGCCCCCCTCAACAACTCCGCCTCCCCACCCGGATGAAACGGCAGATACGGCGAGATGTTATACACCTTCCCGCCCATGACCGTCCAGGCATCCTTCCCCCTGCGGCCCGTCATCTTCTTGAGCATGGCGGGCGTGACGCGCAGGTAGGGCGAGCCGCGCGGCAGCCCGCGGAGGTCGGCGGTCGGGTGGCCCGAGAGGCGCGCCCAGTCGAGCGGCGAGTGGCCCGGCTGGAGGACGACCTGGCGCGAGGGCTTGGCCGGCTTGGAGCTGTGGGAGGGAGGGGGGGCGAGGGTCGAGCAGCCTGGTCCGCGGGCGGGGGCGGGGGAGGGGCG